>PVLC010000910.1:6099-168662 GCA_004027655.1 Graphiurus murinus | reverse complement strand
TTTTTTTTTTTTTTTTTTGCGGTACTGGGGACTGAACTCAGGGGCATTCTACCTCCGAGCTATACCCCCAGCCCTATTTTTTATTCTTTATTTTGAAACCGAGTCTCACTAAATTGCGGAGTGCCTCACTAGGTAGCTGAGGCTGGCCGCGAACCCGGATCCTCCGGTCTCAGCCTCCCGAATGCTGGGATTACAAGCGTGCGCCACCACGCCCGGCTCCTACTTTTTTATTCTTTATTTTGAAACAGGGTCTCACTAAGTTGTGGTCTCACTAAGAAGGTGAGGCTGGCTATGAACCTGTGACCCTCCTGTCTCAGCCTCCCCAATACTGGGAGTACAAGTGTGCACCACAAAGCCCAGCCCTAAAATACTTTAAAGGAAGAGACTGTGTAGAGTACTTAGTTCAACACATTAACTTTACAAATAAGGAATAAAAACAGAGCGAGTGAATGGCTGGATCACTGGGATGTGGCCAGTTTAGTTTCAGGTCTTGTGGTAGGTTTATGGCTTAAAGCATAAGTTTTCACAAAGGGTAGAGATAAACAGACAATATACACAGTTTCCCAGGGATTATTTTTATTTAAAAAAAAAAAAAAAAGCCATAGCCAATGAGGGCTTGCTGTTCTATGTGGAAGGCAGTTTTCTATTCATCGATAATATATCACCAAGTGTCTGTTAGAAATTTGTTGATAAGAAGCCGGGCATGGGTGGTGCATGTTTATAATCTCAGTACTGGGGAGGCTGAGACAGGAGAATTGCAGGTTCACAGCCAGCCTGAGCTACTTAGTGTGGCTTTCCACAACTTAGTGAGACCCTGTTTTAAATAAAGAATAAAAAAAATAGGACTAGGGTGTAGCTCAGAGGTACAATGCCCCTGGGTTCAATCCCCAGTACCACAAAAAAAAAAAAAAGAAAAAGAAAAAGAAATTTGCTGGTAAGGTCTGGGAAATCTTGGATGAATAAACAGATAAGCTGAGCAGGAATAACTGCTTATTTTGTATGAAACATTCAGTTTATTATTAACACTTCATATTCACAAATTTAACCAACCTAACAATTGGGCCATTTTAAACTATGGCCAAAAAATTTTGCAATTCCATGTAAGTATAAAATGAAATCAATATTCTTTACTACACACATGATTTTTGTCTTCTAACTGCTAACATACATGAGCTCTGTGTTTACCTGACATTTTGGAAAGTCAAACTTGTGACTTATCTTAATGAGTTATTTCCTAAACAACCACAAGAGAAAATCAGTCACTCACTTAATGATTAGACAGCTGTTTAATAAAAGGCTGGGTACTCAGCTGCAACACTCCACAACTCCAATCACAATGGTTTCTTCTCAGTAATACGCATAGCTAAAGGAGCCTTGTAACTAGCCTGGGGAGAGAACGTGAAAGCCCCTAGCCAAGGTCAGCACTGGGTTTGGAGCCAGATGAAATGGTAGCTGCCTGGTCCCTCTTGCTGAGAGTTTCTAGCAAAGTTCTTTGTTTTCCATTCCTGCTGCTCACCCTTCACTTTCCACAGTAACTCTCCCCTCATACTGATAAACAGGAAAAAACCACTTGAGTTCTTTCTTACATAATGTGTTTTTCTGCAGGAGATCCAGAACTCAGAGCACGTTAATGCTTTTTATCACTGCCACTAAACGTCAAGGGCAGGAAATAAAAATATTTTCCTCTTCCGACGCAAATACAATACCCCTCTGTGAAGCTGCTGAAAAAAATTGAGAAATGGCAAATCTGGGGAAATTTCCAGGTGAGAGATACGCATCAAAATATTCCTTTTTGCTAAAAATAATCTCCAAGTTTTTCTTAGCATTCCAACTTCCATCACGTGGAAATTCAGTACGATGAACAAAATCTGCTTTACCCTTGGATTGGCAGTAACTGAAGTCATACGAAAGAGCCAAAGTAACCTGCCCAAGAGACTGGAGTCCCCATAGGCATCTGCCGGTTCCGCGCAGTTGTCTGTAGGATGGAAACAAGATGCTGGGAAAGAGAAGAGAGACCAATGCAAATTACCGCATCCTCGTTACCTAGCAACTAGAGTCAAGGATCCGCAAGGACTTAGGCAAGCTGGGAGGTCCCTGAAGGATAAACCCAAGACAGAAAAGCTTGGGCAGTCTCACCAGCTTCCCCAGCACAGATATATGAGGCTGCTTAGGAAGCACAGCCATCCTAATAGTAGGGCTGACCTAGCGTTCAGAGATGAGCGTGGTGGCAGCAGATGTGTGTGGTCCAGGGTAGGCTGCAGGGTTACAGCTCCACAGCAGCAGAGATGAATGAGAAATGATAAATATGAGAGAAAAACTCAGCCTCAGGAAGCAGAGTAAAGGCAATGGAATATGTAGGTATCTAAGTAATGAAATCACCGGGGAGCCACTGGGTACCCAGAGTTCCTCTCTCTTCCCTAGTCTTCCCTGGCCACACCAGAGTCTCCCAGCTGAACAGCTCCCCTCAACAGGAGCAGAATGTTGGTGATCACTAGGTTCTCTTCAAGTCCTGCCAAGAAAAGCCTCGCAGGATTAAAAACACAAAAGGCTTCTAATCTCTTGCTACCAAGGTTCTGTCCTATAAGTTTCCATGTATGTACACACACAGCAGAAAATAGAAAATTCACTATTGTTCAAAGGGCTCTAGAATATTCGTTGTCTTTTGAGAATTTGCTGTGTTCTTACACTCTTTGAATAGCTATATCTGTTCTTGAAAGGGTCACAGATTTATTTAATAGCAGCTTATCTTTCAGGCAGCCCCTTATAAGCCAAAACCTAGCATGTAAAACACCCAGCATAATCATAGGTTTGTTGTTGAGCAGGCGTATGGGGCAGGGGTGGGAGTTTAAAATACAAGAGCAAGAGTTTGCCATGTTATTTGCTATGGGGAAGCGTGACCATAGATGAAAAGGTTGAATTTCAGATAAAAATACAGAAGTACATAGATGGAAGAAGGATGATTTCCACGGTGGACTTGTCGACATGTCCCCCAAATCCATTACCCATGCCAAAAAAAAAAAAAAAAAAAAGCCTAACTAGTATCTGTGGAATGATGCGGTGAATGATTGTTCACTTAAGATTCAGTAACATCTCTCCACCAAGTGATAAAAGCCTATCACAAAATAAATACACACCACATGCTCTCTGTGAAAGTGTAACAGGGATGCCTTTGTTTTTTCTTGGAAACCCAGCTGAGATGTCAGGACCCCAGAGCACAGTGCTGTTCTGGGGCTCAGAGGCCTGACAGGGGACCTCAGATCTGGAATTTAGGATTAAGATGGTGACCACATCCCTTCACATGCTGTCCACTTCACCATGCTCATAACACAGATAGAATGACCATGAGGACACATTTCAGTCTAAGGGACAGTATGCTAGCACCCTGCCTGCAAAGAAAAAGAGAAAGCTTCCATTCAGGGAAATTAAAACAGAGACTAAAATAGACCTACAGTTTAGCTGTCATTTATTTAACTGAGTATAGTCTCTTGCCTAAATAAAATTCATGACAAATCCACCTTTCTTAAATACAAGTTCTGGTATTAATACAATCTCTGCAGGAGTTCAGAGAAGCCCCCACAACACACTCAGTGATATTTCATGTATATTATGTTTTCAGATTTAAATCTATAAATATAGACAGATATATTTCTATTAAAATATAATACATATGATATTTATAATAAGAACTTAATACCTTTAGCATCCTGTGCCTTAAAAGACATCAGTTGCCTTAAGGACAAATACTCCTCATTGGGTAAGAAAGAGTCAGATCTACCAAGATAATCAACACTCCCATCTCAGACAGAGGTCCATGTGTCACTTTCTTCCCCACAAATCATCTTTTATGCAGCTAGCTTTTAATGATCCAACAATATTAATTACCAAGAAACAAGTTGATGATAACAAAGGTGAGTTAACTATTTCTTAAAAGTCAATGGATTCCTTGGCCATTGATTTTGCCTGGATTCAAATAGGTAGTTCTTTAAAAATCACATAAGGAAGCCGGGCGTGGTGGCGCACGCTTGTAATCCCAGCATTCGGGAGGCTGAAACTGGAGGATCTGGGTTCGTGGCCAGCCTCAGCCACTTAGTGAGGCACTCTGCAACTTAGTGAGACTCGGTTTCAAAATAAAGAATAAAAAATAGGGCTGGGGATATAGCTCGTAGGTAGAAGGCCCCTGAGTTCAATTCCCAGTACCGCAAAATAAATAATAATAATAATAATAATAATAATAATAATAATAACATAAGGACTATTTTATAACTTTCTTAGTTCTTATTTTCAATGTACCAGCGTTCATTCACATAAACATCATACAGCAGGGCTTTCTTTCCTTCTAATACCTGTGCTGGTATAAGCCTGGCCCTGACTTAAGGAAACACCTGTA
This sequence comes from Graphiurus murinus, assembly GCA_004027655.1. Lineage (NCBI taxonomy): Eukaryota > Metazoa > Chordata > Mammalia > Rodentia > Gliridae > Graphiurus > Graphiurus murinus. The sequence continues at coordinate 164,275 of PVLC010000910.1, read as the reverse complement.
TCATTTCCCTCATAGTGTAACAGAATGTAAACTGCAGTGATGGAGGAATTCTGGAAACAAATGAACTATCAGTGTGGAATAGATCCTACATGCATTCTTTTCAAGGGAATAAAAGGAGAGAGAAATGGGGGAAATAGGTCAGCTTTAGGAAATAGATATAGATTATTTAAGGACAAAAAAAAAGTCAAGAAAACAAAAGAATGCTCATTCAGTTTCCTTCTGTCCTTCTTTCTTTCCTTCTCAATTTTTCTAGGTATTTTTTCCTAACTAAATTCACACACACACACACACACACACACACACACATGCATACACACATATATTTAATGTTTAATCCTTAATTACCTTGGCTGAATAATTTGGGAGCAGAAACCTCTTATTAGGACCTTCTTGTATACGTATGTATACACACACACAGATTCAAGAATTGCCTAAGCTTTTCCATATTTCTAAAGGCAAAATGTAGCAGCAGCCACACGGACAAAAATCAGTAAATTGGGAACTTCTCAGGATGGTTAGATGTTCTGAGAATGAAAAATTGAAACCGAGTGAGGAAGAGGAAAGAAGATTCTATGAAAAGTGACTCCGGCAGAATCAGGGCTAGGGTGAACTGGTGTCACGAGAGTGGTCAGAGCTGGCCTCTTCCCCGAGGAGCCAAGACGGAGCCAGAGAACACAGACCACGTCCAGGCCACTGCTCACCCCACAAGTATGGCTGAGGTCAGGTTTGTAGAGGTCAGCCCCAGGGTCAGCCCAAGGAGGGGCAGGGAGACCGACCAACCACAGCAACAACTTTTTAAGTTGTGTCCTTTACGGTATTTGCGCCGACACGGCCAACAACAGCCAGGGGGCTGTTTACCAGAGTCGCTCCCCAGCACCTCCCACAGAAATGCCTGTGGAAAGGACTGCCAAAGCTTACATGGGAACCAAACAGAAGGAACTGAATCCAGCCATGTACAACATGCCCCAGTCACTCCGTAAGCTCCACCTCTTCCCAGATGGCTGCTGTGGAAGAAATGACTGCTTACAGAAAGCAGAGACCCCAGGAATTAATCCAGCCACCGGCTGAAAGCAGAGTAAGAAATCAATTATTCCATTCCGTAATTCACACCGGGGACTTACCAGGTCTGGGCTATAAGGCATCTGGGGATAAAACTGCTACTCAGAAGCAGACCTGGCGCGGCCAAGTGAATGGTGTCAAGGGCCGACGCAGAGCATCATGGACCATCTCCAAAGTCAGGAAAGGATTCGCAAGATTAGAACATCAGAATGTTCCACAGACCAGCAAAGCCAGATAGAAACAGCTCCGTGTGCTTCCAAGAGGTCAGCAGCTCCAGGCTCTGGAGGGACCAAGGGCGAGCTCACTTGCCCTGACAGTTTCAGGAGCAGGAATGAGAGGAAGACCCCACAGGAGTCCAGCCTTCCTCAGTCTACCCTCTCCAGGGGGGGTTGGGACTCTCTGAGTCTAATAAGCTAAGGCGCTTGCTTTATGTCACTATAACAACTGCCTGAGTTTTTGTATTTTTTTTTTTTCGGTACTAGGGATTGAACTCAGGGGCATTCTACCTCCAAGCTACACCCCCAGCCCTATTTTTTATTCTTTATTTTGAAACAGGGTCTCACTAAATTGTGGAGTGCCTCACTAGGTAGCTGATGCTGGCCACGAACCTGGATCCTTCAGTCTCAGCCTCCCAAATGCCGGGATTACAAGCGTGTGCCACCACACCCAGCTAGTTTTCATATTTTTTAAATACTTCTTTACTGTCCAGAGGTTGATTATACAATGATACACATCACCTTTTTGGCCTTCCGTCTCATTTGTGACTGAATTCAAGTCCATGCCTACAAATCTCACTGCCTCAGAGAGAGGCTTTATACTCTACCACACACACACACACACACACACACACACACACACACCATACATACACATATAAACACCCCTCACACACATATACATACCATATATACATACACATATATACATATACACACATTCACACACACACATACACATATATATACACACATGCACACATACAAACACACCTTCCACACATGTATCACACACATACACACCATATGCCACATATAGATACATACACCACACATCACATACATATGCATATACACACACACCACACACACACATGCATACACACATACACCACACACACACACACACACCACACAGACTTTCTCCATCACTTCCTGCTACGTTTGGATGCCTCGTCCTTCTAGGTCAATTCAACAGTCCTGTTTAAAGCAGGAGACCAGCTATGCTCACTGAGACACTCAGCGTCTAGCACCTACAGCCCTGCAGAGCTGGATCACAGGGTGCACCTTGCTGTTTCTTCAACTCTGCCTATCCAACGTCTGCACAGAGTAGGAGCTGAATAACTAGTTGTTGAGAGGTAGAAGTAATCTTTTTTTCTCCCTGAATTCCATTTTATTCCATTATTTTCAAGTTATTCTTTCTACTGGACAAAGAACAGTTTATAAATCACTGAAATCATGCCTTGAGAGAATTATTGAACACAAAAGTTAGGGCCCAGATCTTAAAGGATCCCAAATTCACCCCAACAACTGACTTTCTTGTACCTTTTCTTCTTCCTCCTCCTCTTCCTCCTCCTCCCTCCTCCTCTCCTTCCTCCCTCTCCTCCCTTCCTCCCTCTCTCCTTCCTCCTCCTCCTCATTTTCCTGCTCCTGCCTTTCTTCTTCTTCATATCCTGAATTATATGATATGAAAAATTCTAGGCTCTCTACCTACATTAACTATTTATTCTTTGTGAAAATCATATAAGATAATTCCTAAATTACACTCATTTTATAGATGAGGAAGCAGAGGCCTCAAATGGCCAAGTAACTTGCCAAGGAGCACACAACTAGGAAGTTGAAAGTCCAGGATTTGAACCTAGCTGACTCTAGAATGTCAGCCATAACTGGTGCCTAACACCACCTCCTAGCCTCCTAGAGGACACTCTAAAGCACGCTGAGGGCTACAGGAAATTATACGCTGGCCACACATTCAATAAACATTGATTGAGCATTCGCTGTATACCAGGTACTGAACATGTCCCCAATGGGCCAGGGTTCCTGTTTCTTTCCTAGTCACCAGGATATGAGCTTGCTGCTTCTGTCACACAAGGAAATTCAGTCAGAGTGGGTGCTGCCCCCATGTCTTTATCTTGTATGTGTCTGTACAGAAAACAACCACTCTTCCTCTCGGTACTACCTGGGACCCCAGCAGATGCCAGCTGGGAGCAGGCGGCTGCATGGAGTGACACAGTTACACCCTGACATGGAAACGGGGAAATGAATAAGATGGTGTCAGAGAGTCCCTTTCTGCTCTCATATCAGATTGCCCTGGAACTTTTCCAGGTCCTCCTCAGCAGTCAAAAGGCAGAGAGTGGTACACATGCTCCATCTTCCCTCAGAAGGCTGGAAGAGTTAGGTCCCCAATGGCCACCCATGCACCTTCGGAGAAAGTGGGGAGCAGAGTGTGACACCCCAAGGCAGAAGTCCTGAGCCGGAGGCTGCTGCAGCTGAGCCTCTGAGCACTGTGCAGGACCCACACGTGTGGTGCAGGATGACTCTGTGCTCAGAGCTGCTGAATCGCCACACTGGCAACAACCCAGGGGAAAGTGTCAGATTCCCGAGAGATCTGGTGTATTCAGCACCATGAAAGAAACAGCAGTCGTTCAGCAAGAGAATAAAAATGAGGAGTTGGCGGAATAAAGGTGATAAAAATAGATTTTGCGACTCCACGAAGATGAATCATTTTGCCGTGGGGATTGGAGAGGCTCTGTTTCAGCTTGGTTTTCAATCCAGCCTCATAAATTAGATGAAGGAAAATTTCCTTCCCCTCCATAACTAGTGCCACCAAGTGTTTACCATTTAGACAGGTCAGACGGGATTTTATTTGAGAATTGCCCAGGAATAACCTCTGTTCCTTCCCAGGTTGTGGTAAATAGTGATTGTCAAGGACAAGAACCAAAGTGGTCATGATACACACACTAGCGTGCACACCTGAGGCCTCCTCCCCATCCCCAATTATTCCTCACTTCTTTCCAGCTTCATTTCAAGGGAAGGAGGTTTTTAGGATGCAAAGGGAGCAACAGACACAAGAGCAGAACATGATAGGGCTCCTGTGAAACAGCAGCCCACACTTTCTCACCACTGGGGAGCCTTGTACTGGTGAATCAGCCTTTAAAACACAGCAGAGTTGCTTATAACCCACAAAACACTTTAAAATCTTCTTATGTTGACCCAACTAATGTACCTATGTGTTTTCCACCCCACACCCCAAAAGAAAAACAATGCTTTCCTTAGCCAATAAAAAAAGCTTCCTGCAAAGCAACAGGTGTTTAAAAAAAATCTGGGAATAAGGTGACTTCATGGGAAAGCAACTTTGATATTTCAGCCATACCGTAAGTGCATAAAAAACAACTTCTTAAAAATTACCTGTTAAACCCAATTAGCTTCCTTCCTTCCCTCATGAACATCCAGAAGCACTTATTATTATTATTTTTTTTCATAATGGATTTTACTTACCCCCACATGTCGACATGCTGGGCATGGAACTCCAGTATGCCCACCCTGGGAGATGGGCGGGGCATCTCTTCTGGTGTCAGCCCCAGCACAGCAGCCCAGATGCCCTCACATCCCTTTTCTCAGAGCAGTCCTGGCCACCCAAATCCCCTGCTCTGTGTAGGAGCAGGCTACAGCAGCTGGAATGCTGATGCAGTGAAAGAGAACCAACTGGAAGCCAGCTGATTGCAACACCTATCCGGGAGGGAGGCGGGTGGGGAATTTTGCTCCCTCTGTGGAAAGGGGTAGGATTCCTAAGAGCTGGAGATGCCCAACTGCAGGACAGCTGGGTGACAACCGCCAGCACACAGTAGGCTTGCACCATCATCTAGCCATCTGGATCGTACCTGAGGGGCCAGGCTTCAAGTTCTGAAACAAAGCAGTGTGTGACCCTCGGCCACTCACAAACTTCTATGTCTCGGTTTCTTCCTTTTGCAAAATACTGGTGTTTTTTTTGTTTTGTTTTGTTTTTTAATAAATCTGTAAATGGCTTCTGGCTCTGAAGTTCTAAGGCAGCCATCATAATAAATGTGAGCATAATAAATAAGAAGCACAGCTACAATTTACTGAAAGCATACTAGGTACCATCAACTGCATTAGACATTTTATGTGTACCAACTCATTTAATCCCACAATGCTGAGATGATATTTATCAATTCCATTTTACAGATGAGGAAACTATCAAAATCACTCCATGAATCCCCATGAAAATAAAGAATCATCATATCCATTCCATATTTTGAATTCAAATCGAAGCATTTAATCTTTGTGCCTGAAAGAGAGATGACATCTTAGAATGGAATTTCCACACTGTTGGGTGATTAATGTATTTACAGTCTCTGCTGGTATAATTCTGAGATACTAGTATTTATGGTTATGGTCGTTCATGCTACTGCAAAAACCATTTTCCACCTGTTGTTTTTTATTACACTTCCCTCAAGGATGTGAAATATTTCTTTGTGCAGATTCTAAAAACAGGGTCCTGAAATATGTGAGCAGAAACATCATGTGTAGATTTACTGTTGGGAATTTTCAGATGCTATAAAACACAGTGTTTATAACCAATTCATCATTTATAAGTGTTTATTAGATTGATAGGCCAGTGACTCACTGGCCTCCTGCCAGTTATTGATACTAATACATCAAATAGTCAGCTGACATTTAATACTTATTAATAACTTCTGTGTTCCTGGACTTTTTCATAGTTTCCTTGCAGTATATTTTTATTTTTATCATCATTCATTCTACTTTTGAACTGAAATTTTATTTTAGAATAACTTTTAGATTTACAGAAAAAAATTTTAAATAGTACAGAGAATCCCAGCATAACTTATGCCCTGCAACTTAATTTCTATGGTACAATTATAATAATTAGTGAACAAATATTGGTGAAGTACTACTAGTCAAACCCTGTGTTTTATTGGGATTCCATTCATTTTTCTTTCACTTTTTTTTTTTTCTGTTTGGGATCATGTCTAGAATACCACACTATACTGTCACCATGTCTCTTTGCTTCCTGAGGACTCTCCTTAATGACGCTGGCAGTTTTGAAGAGCACTAGTCAGGTATTTTATGGAATGCCCCTCTATTTGGGTTATTCTGATATTTCTCTCACGGTTAGGTGGGAATGTGTGTTGTTGCAAGGAAGACCACTCAGGTAAAGTGCCATTCTCATAAAATTATATTCATTATCCTATTAAAAAAAAGTTAAAGTCAAATCAAAACTTTAAATTGAGTAAAGTTAAACTTTAGAAAAGATAAACTAAATAGCCGGGCATGGTGGCACATGATTGTAATTCCAGTTCTTGGGAGGCTGAGACCGGAAGATCTGGGTTCGCAGCCAGCCTCAGCTACTTAGTAAGGCCCCCTGCAACTTAGTGAGACCCAGTTTCAAAATAAAGAAAAAAAAATAGGGCTAGGGGCATAGCCCGGAGGTAGAATACCTCTGGGTTTGATACCCAGTATCACAAACAAAACTAAATAACAAACTATTGATTCAGCAATCCAGCACTTTATACTGTGGGAGAATGCGAAACTAATTTTTTCATCATTTTGAGAGGCGGGTAGACCCAAAGCTGTAGCAGGAAGCCAGCTAATTACAAGAGAGGTGTCTAACAATTCTTTTGAAATGCTTGCCAAGACAAACTTCCTACAAAAACAGTCTCAGAGGAAGGTACATGTTAAGCCAAGTGTTGTTCCAGCCCAGCATGGTCTCCTTTTCATATGGTGCCTTCAAGTATTTGGTAACATTTTTTCCTAATGTCAAATTATAGAAGCCCTACAAGCCTGATTTTGAAGTACTTGCTAAGAATTAGTTTCACAGAAAGTTCTTCCTTAGGTAAGCTCCAATGATGAAAACAAGAAGTAAGCTGTAGGTACGCCCTGCTATTGCATACTTTGTTCCTCACAATTCCTAATTGAAGGTCTTACTCCTCACAGAAAAAAATGAGGAACTGATGTAATGTCACAAACTCTGCCGAATGCTGTTCAGTGAAAGATAAGGGAGAACAAGTGGTTTATTTTCCAAAGAATGGCATTTTTTTACTATTATTATTTTTTATTTATTATTTTTCAGAGACAGGAAGGAAAAGAAAAAAAAAACTTAAGGGGAAAAAGGTTTTATAGCACTGCTATATATAACCTTTCACCTTTGCAGAGACACAAAATAATTATGGAAACAAGCTTGGAAAAATAATTTGCAGTGCATGAAGAGGCTATTAGATGTCAGCTAGCAATTCTAGTCATCCATAACACATGTGAATAAGAACTGATGTGCTGAGCCAGACGTGGTGGCACACGCTTGTAACCCCAGCATTCGGGAGGCTGAGACCGGAGGATCCAGGTTCGCGGCCAGCCTCAGCTACCTAGTGAGGCACTCCACAACTTAGTGAGACTCGGTTTCAAAATAAAGAATAAAAAAAAAAATAGGGCTGGGGGTATAGCTTGGAGGTAGAATGCCCCTGAGTTCAATCCCCAGTACCGCAAAAAAAAAAAAAAAAAAAAAAAAAAAAAAAAGAACTGATGTGCTTGGCTGACTTGCCCACTGCTAGGAGGTATACTGTATACCCTCTTTCATAGCTTCCCCAAGTTCATATTTTGAAACTCCCTATAACTCAGATATGACTGTACTTGACTTTAGGGAGGTAATTAAGTATATGAGGTCATAGGGTGGTCCCTGTCTCAGTCAACATTCTCTGCCATGATCAAAATGACTGACCAAACAACTTATAGGAAGGAAGATTTGTTTGATCACAGTTTTTAGTGATTTAGAAATTCAATCCATGTCAGGCCGGGTCTGTAGAGATCAGGGCACAGCAGCAGGAGGCAGAGAGAGGGAGAGCTCTAGGTTCTGCTCTCACGTCACAGAGAGGGAAGCAGAGAGAGGGAGAGCTCTAGGTTCTGCTCTCACGTCACAGAGAGGGAAGCAGAGAAAGGGAGAGCTCTAGGGTCTGCTCTCATGTCACAGAGAGGGAAGCAGAGAGAGGGAGAGCTCTAGGTTCTGCTCTCACGTCACAGAGAGGGAAGCAGAGAGAGGGAGAGCTCTAGGGTCTGCTCTCACGTCACAGAGAGGGAAGCAGAGAGAGGGAGAGCTCTAGGCTCTGCTCTCACGTCACAGAGAGGGAAGCAGAGAGAGGGAGAGCTCTAGGTTCTGCTCTCATGTCACAGAGAGGGAAGCAGAAAGAGAGCACAGGGGAAGGAGAGATCTTATGTAGTCCCCAAGGCCACACTCCAGGAACTCCTTCTTGGCAACCAAGCCCCACATCCAATATTGCTACCTTGTTTCTATGAAAGCTAGGTAGACATTCTAAGTCCAAACCATTAAGGGCATTATCACTAATGCCCTTACAAAAAGAGGAAATGTGGATGCAGATAAATATATACAGAGGAAAGCCTGTGTAAAGACACAGGGAGAGGAGGGCCATCACAAGGAAAGGAGAGAGGGGTTCAGAAGAGACAAATCCTACTCCGGCGTGGTGGCGCACGCTTGTAATCCCAGCATTTGGGAGGCTGAGACCAGAGGATCCGGGTCTGCGGCCAGCCTCAGCTACCTAGTGAGGCACTCCACAACTTAGTGAGACCCAGTTTCAAAATAAAGAATAAAAAATAGGGCTGGGGGTATAGCTTGGAGGTAGAACGCCCCTGAGTTCAATCCCCAGTACCGCAAAAAAAGAAAAAAAAAAAAAAAAAAGAAAAGAAAGAGACAAATCCTACTCACACTCCAATCTTGAACTTGTAGCCTCCAGAATTGTGAGGAAATAAATATTGGTTGGTTAAGCCACCTGGTCTCTGGTACTTGTTATAGAGGCCAGGGCAAACCAGTATACTCATCTACCACTAAGGTTGAAATAGCAAGGGGTAGGAGAGAGGCTGCGGGTTACAAAATTGGGCGGATATTATATCCTAATCAACTGTCAACTATATGAAGATCTTTATAAGTCATCATCTGTCATGATTTTCAAAAACGAAGTGCAATTGCTAGTGATGTCTCTAGTTCCAAGTTTCTTCTGCCAGCCTTTCACCTTTGCCCAGTCCTTGCCAATGCAGATCAAACACGCCAAAGGTAAGACTACAATTTGGGGGCCAATAAAAAAAAAAGAAAAACTTCAAAGCTTCTGATTATAGAAAAAGAAATAATTTGTCTTCATATATGTGTGTGTGTATGTGTGTGTGTATAAACATAAAATATTTGACTTTAAAACCATTCATTAACCAAGTCCATTTTTTTTATAACTTTTTTTCCAGAGTTCCAAACCAACATTTTCAACAGACTGCCAGACATCTGCACATGAATATCTCTTAGAGACAGCCAACTCAATATGTCCAAACGAGAATTCATCTTTTCACTTGGAACCCATTTCTCATTCCCCTGTTCCCATGATTCCTATTAAGAGCATCTATATCCTCCAAGTTCCTCAAGTCCAAAATGTAGATGTCATCTTTCTAAGATTATTTTATTGCATTTCATCAAGTCCAACATGTACATTTTTTAACCTCTGAAATAGTTTTATCTTTCCATTGCTAGTGCCTTAACATTGTGTCATAATTAAATTGGCAGGTTTTTAAAATTTGTTATACTTTTAAAAATGGTATGCCTTATAATCAATGGCATATTACCTTCAGAGATAAACAAATTCTGTTTACTTTACTCCCATTGCTTCTATCCAGGCTTAGGTGCTCATCATCTCTCACTTGAATTACTTGTCTCTTAATTGACTTTTACTGCTGATTTCTTCCCCATAACTGGCTTTCCATGTAGCCACAAGAGTTATTGGAACACAAGATTCCCTTGTTTTCAGTGGCTCTTACTGCACACGAAAGGAGTCCAACCTCATCTAGTTGGCATTTCTGGTCTCATCATTCTATACTTGGTCCATTTTCCAAAGCACTGACTTCTTCCAGGGACCCTTGGCTCCAGATGCAGACACTGCAAATAGAAACCACCCCCAGACAGGGTCTAGGTTTCTGGCTCAGCCTTTCTCATTCCAAGTGACTATGTCCATCCCTTAGCTCCAATGCACTTTACTATCCATAGAAGCCCTGTTCAAACTCTGCCTCTTCCAAAGTTCCCATTCTCAAGCAAAAATTCCTTCCTTGTTCTTCCTTGCACATTATATTTTATTAACATTCCCAAGTCTACCTGATATTAGACCTTACTTGTCTAGTTTTCCCTTAGGAGAAGATTCCATAAAAGGCAAGAATTATGTCTTGAATCGTAAGTGGAGAGAGAGAGCAAACCGTCTCTTTTTTGGCATTATGTGCAAAAGAACACTAGAAAACAGAGGTCAGATGTCATAGAAGAGGGACTGCCAAAGGAAAGTTGTGTTATCTTTAAAGTCTTATAACCATAGGGACATATTTTCAGGAGAATAAGAAGCCTATGCATTTATTTCTCAATAAATTAATACAGATGCTACTCAACTTACACTGGGTTTATGTCTCGATAAACCCATTGTTAGCTGAAAATATCATTATAAAGTTGAAAACGCATATGATAGACCTAGCCCATCACACATCATAATAGCATAGCGACACAGTGCACTGTCGTGAGTTGTTTACCCTCCTGACTCGTGCCTGACTGCATGCTGTGGCTCACTGCTGCTGCCCCATATTGTGAGAGTATCAAACCACACATCACTAGCCTAAAAGAATCAAAATTCAAAGTGCAGTTTCTACTCACTGAGTATTGTTTTCACACCAAAGACAAGTTGAAAAATTGTTAAGTCGAACCAATGCAAGTCAGGGGCCACACACACAGCATTTGATTACTTGTGACAGGCAGCTCTTGACAGGTCCCAGTCACACCTTACTCCCTCCATAAGCTCCTCCCTTAAGTTTGGCCTGGACATAGTGACTTTGTTTTAATTAGTGGCATAGGTAGAAGTAATGAAATGCCACTTTAGAAATTAAGTTGTATTTGGGAGGCTGAGACTGGAGGATCCGGGTTCGCGGCTAGCCTCAGCTGCCTAGTGAGGCACTCCGCAACTTAGTGAGACCTGGTTTCAAAATAAAGAATTAAAAATAGGGCTGGGGGTATAGCTCGGAGGTAGAATGACCCTGAGTTCAATCCCTAGTACCGCAAAAAAAAAAAAAAAAAGAAATTAAGTTGTAAAGGGCTGTGACTTCCATCTTGCTCTCCCCACCCACCCCTAGTTCTTCTTGCTTCCTCAATTTAATGAAATTAGCTGCAAATCTGTAAGCTGCTCCATGGAAAGGACTAAGGATGGTTTTGGTGTGCAAAACCATCTGGGAAGAACTGAATCCTGCTGATAACCATACATGTAAACTAAGAAGAGGATCCCTTCCGGGTTCGTGGCCAGCCTCCGCTACCTAGTGAGGCACTCCGCAACTTACTTAGTGAGACTCGGTTTCAAAATAAAGAATAAAAAATAGGGCTGGGGATGTAGCTTGGAGGTAGAATGACCCTGAGTTCAACCCGCAGTACTAAAAAAAAAAAAAAAAGAAGAAGAAGAGGATCCTTTCCCAGACAAGATTCGAAATAACACTGACCAAAACTTTAAATGAAATCTGTGAGAGAACCCAAACCAGAGATCCAGCTAAGTCTTGCTCGGATTTCTTACCCACAGGAACTCTGAGAGAATAAATGTTGTTGTTTTATGCTACTAAGTTTTGGGGGTAATTTGTTATACAGCAATGGCTAACTAATACACTCACCAAATAAGAAAACCAGAAGGGAGATAATAAGCACAAGATGAGTGGAGGGATGAAAAATTTCTTATTGAGTCTTCCCAAGTACCTAAAAAAGAAAGATGGACAAGGAGACTGACTTGTTATTCTGATCCAAGAACATTGGTGAAGAGGCAAGAAGTAGTGTGTGCCAGTGGACATCAGAATGCTTGTTCAGCCTGTCTAACTCACTTGGGAGAGCAGCTCACACCAATTGACATACTTCTGTTTTTGTATTCATTGTACAGCAAGTGTTTTGGTTTTGGTCATAAGTTAGTTGGAGTCATGGTTCCTAAAAGTGATATATGTGGTAAGAGATGGGCCTAGAATGACACTCAGGAAGAGCCTTAAAAAGTCATTTTGAGGTGTTTGGATTTTACTCCACAGGCATTAAAAGCCATATAAAGTACTTGAGAAGATGAGGTGGTCTGTATTTTTACTAGCTACCTATAGAGGCTATTACTATCAGTAGCACATAAGCCATACAGACTTGGAGAGGCTTCAAATAAACAAAGAACCCAGAGGGTTCCTATTCTACCATCCAACTGAACTCAGAATTGAATGTACCAAAGCCCTCGTGTGTTCTGTTGCTTCTCCCTACAGTCTGTACTCTTTTATGCCTAAACCTACTAAAATGCTAACTACCATCCTGCTTTGGCTCGGCCTTGGCACCAAACTTGAGAGCAGCAAATTGAGCATTCCTTCTGCGTACGGTGTGGGAACACAGCTGAGGCTTCTCATGGGATGCCAGGGATGAGGATAAAGGAAAATGTGTCATTAAATTCACTTTTGGCTGAGATACTTCCCAAGATCGATTCACTTCCCTTGGTGAAATGTGCTTCCTTCCCAAAGAACATCACCCAGCGACCAGTTCTTATTGTTCCTCAAAGCAGAGCCCAGTGACCTCCAGAGCTGTGTGACTGCAAGCATGCGATGAGGGCATAGAGCTGAGAGAGGCGGGAAGCACAGGCGAGGGCGCACGCCAAGCCGCTCCTCCTCCCCACTGGTGCCTGAGCGCTGCGTCCGCCGGGCCCTGCCGCCTTCCTGTCCCATGTCAGAATTGTGGGCAAGGAGCTGTGTCTGACTGGGCTGAGGGGCACTGGAAAAGGCTAGGAGTTAGTAATTGTAAAGGAAAAGAAAGGCAGGGACAAGCATGGTGTGGCTGGGAGATTCGAGGTTGTTGCAAACAGAGAAAGGTTTGGAGGGAGCTGGTGAGGATGAGATATGTATGTGTACTCGAGACAGAGACAGAGACAGAGAGAGAGAGAGAATGTGTGTAAAGAGAAGACAGAGACAGAGAGAAAGGAAGGTATTTTAGAAAGTTTTACTGTATAAGTGAAATCAGTATGATTTTTTTTTTTTTTTTTTGCGGTACTGGGGATTGAACCCAGGGGCATTCTACCTCCGAGCTATACCCCCAGCCCTATTTTTTTTATTCTTTATTTTGAAACAGGATCTCACTAAGTTGCGGAGTGCCTCACTAGGTAGCTGAGGCTGGCTGTGAACCTGGATCCTCCAATCTCAGCCTCTCAAATGCTGGGATTACAAGCGTGTGCCACCATGCCGGCTGATTTTTTTTTTTTTTTAAAGACTTCAACAAAGATTTCTAATGCTTTCCTGTTGCTATTAGTTGTCACACTGGCATTTCATTGACTGACGTGCTTGAGGTGTAGCCTCGTGAAGCTTGACTGAATTGGGGTCACAGCAGAAATATTATAGTTAGGGCCTTTTAAAATAGGACCTGCCGACCTGGAAGAGGGAGGAGAGGTTACTGGAGAATGAAATTGACCAAATTATGTTATGTGCATGTGCAAATATATACCAACAAATTCTACTGTCATGTACATAATAAAGCACCAATAAAAGTTGCTTTAAAATAAAATAAGACCCTGCCTTATTTTGACTAAATTAATAGATCTGGAATAAGAAGCTTGTAATTTACTTCTCTGAGCTTCAGTTTCCTGAGATATGTTAGGGGAAGGCAATAGTGACATTGCAGGGCTATTGCAAAGGTTAGCAAGAAGAATCTAGCCCTGTCCCTGTACACAGTAGTATCTAATATGTAGTGGTTTATCACTATGGGAGCTATTCCTCTGGCCTCATTGCCTGTGTTGCCTCCCTCGTAGCCTACAGTAGTAACTTTAATTGGAAGAGACAGAGGCAGAGAACAGAACTTTGGCCACGTGTTTCTGAAATGATCTATCAGATAAACTATTGAAGGGAGAGTAAAGGCTCTAGAAATTCTGAAGAAAGCTGAAGAATATACACCTGAAATATGAGGCAGTTAAGCTGGCCACACAAGAGCTGATCTCCAGGTAGGACTGGAGACCTGTACTTGGCAGGCAGACATCCACAACACTTGGGACCCAAATTAACCCAAATTGACCCAAATCTTCCTCAAAAGATTAGGTTCACATAGAGGCTTTTCACTCCAGCTACTCAGCTTTCCACAGTTTCACCTATCTACCTTTTGCCCAAAACATTACTTTTAATCTTTGCACAACGTCGAAATCTTGACGGCCCTTTCACCATTTCCCCTTCTCTGACCTCCCCTGAACAATGAAACGTCAACTGCACTGCTATGAACTTCATAAAATAAAGCAGATACCTTTTGAAAGCTTCCTGAAGTCCACAGAGTTTATGGAAACTTAACATTTTTATCCATTTCAGGAAGCTCAGCTTTAACCACATATGAAATCTTATCTTTGATTAGAGAAAAAATACATCCCTTTTCTAAAACACAAATTCATTTCAGAGTGGGCTAAGGTGATTAGATGGGAGGATAATCCCACCAGCCACATTCCTGCTCAAGGGTGCTGAGCTGCAGCAAGAGTCAAATTCCCACCAGTCATCAGGCTACGAGGCAGTGGGTAAAGAGAGGCCTTTCACAGAGCTTGGAGACGATGTTTTGAAGGTATTGGTCCAAAGGGGAAAAAGGGGAGAGAGAGACAAATTTTAAAAGTTAGTCTTTGCCTTCCCCTCTTTTCCACAAAAGATAAAATAACCTGACATTCACATGTGTTCCATCTTCAACAGGGAACCCCTAGATGTGTAACAACTAAGGAGAAGGGTGGCCAGGGTGTGTGAACTGTTTTAGCTTTTACCATTGTCTAATCTCGGGCAAATCATTCCTCCCTTCTGGACCCAGATGTCTTCTTCTATACAACAAATACATCTAAGATGTCCTTCCATCTGCAAAATTCCCTTTGTCTTAGATCACTTTTATCCTCATGGATTCACATGCATTTCACTATAGCTCCCGGAAGCTTCTGCACTCCAGGACAGAATCCCCAAATATCATCTATTTCCAATTACTCTTCACATGTGTGCGTGCAAATGGCTGGCAGAATACAAGCCCTGGCCTGCAAAAGCTCAATGCCCAAACTCCTCTGGTAAGCAAGGACTGGGATGAAACAGCATTCGGCATGATCTCTAATGGCCATTAAATTGAGTTTCAGGATGTGGCTTGATTGTGCAATGCTGACGAGCTGGCAGGCTGAAGGGCAGCTTTCTAAAAAGTCTTTGGTATGCCAAGGCCTAAATTCGAGGTCCTTCTCTCTGGCAGCAGCTAACAGCATCACTAACACCTAAAAAAGAATGCGGCATCTGCAGGCACTCACCATGCAGCTACAAATGTCAGCGGTCGTTACAGAAGAAACACAGACCCGGATCCAGGACCTCTGCATTCCTGCCAGGAAATGATTTTCAACTACTTTGTTTTAACACCTTCACCCCTGAATTCTCTTTAACCACAGCTCAGCTCAGGGGCTGAAGTACACCTATTCATGCCTTTGTAAGTCGACACGTGTTTACAATTTGGGATTGCTATGTGAAAACACACTTTTCTATTTATCTTCAAGTCAAGCAGATGGGCCATCTTAACAGATTGGCTACTCAACACCAGGCCATTAAGAACCACAAACCAAGGTTCCAGGCTCGAGGAACCATCCAGCCACACGTCTCAGATCTGCTATTGCCGACTCCTTGATCAAGAGATGGTCAGTGGCCCGTCAACCCCCTGACTAAGTGCAAACCAGCCTCGAAGTCCACTCAAGTGATTCTGTCTGCCTTCTCCTGACTGTCATGAATATAAGAAAGAAGAAAATGCCACGTGAAAAAAATAAAACACTGCATCTCTAACCCCAATCTTCAAATCTACTACATATTTGAAGTTCTCATCTCCTTCCCAAAATAGAATTGATTTCTTTTAATCTCCAACTTTTTATATTAAAAAATTTCCAGCTGGGCGTGGTGGCACACGCTTGTAATCCCAGCATTCGGGAGGCTGAGACCAGAGGATCCGGGTTCGCGGCCAGCCTCAGCTACCTAGTGAGGCACTCCACAACTTAGTGAGACTCGGTTTCAAAATAAAGAATAAAAAATAGGGCTGGGGGTGTAGCTCGGAGGTAGAATGCCCCTGAGTTCAATCCCCAGTACCGCAAAAAAAAAAAAATTTCCAACCTACCAAAAAGTTGCAAGACTAGTACCATGACACCTGACTAGCCTTTATTTCTTTATTGTTTATTTTCATGCTTTTCTGTATCCTTTACTTAAATCTAACATTTTACCACATTTCTTCCTTCCTCCTACCTCTGTCTCCATGTGTATATAAAAAATTACACATTAAATACAGACTTTTTTTTTGCTGATTTTCTGAACACATTATACACATGGTCCAATGGTCATGGTTGGTCCAGTGCCACAATTATACACATTACGTTCATCTCTAAATACTTTAGAACAAGTACCTTTTAAGATCAAGAATATCCCCCAATATTCACAAGACTAATAGCCCATTCAGGGAATTCAACATTGAGACAGTACTATTATCTAATATTCAATTTGTACTCAAATTCCTCAGTTCCCCCAATAATGTCTATGATCGTTGCTTTTTCCCAGCCAGGGATCATCCACCACCTTTGACTATCTTATCTCCTTGGCCTCCTTTAATCTACAGCAGTCGTCCACCCTTTTGGAGATGGGAGTTCTCTTTAATGACACCAAGCAGTTAAAGAATATAGGCCAGCTGTTTTGCAATTTGTCCCTGAGCTTGTAATTCTGATCATTTCTTCAGAATTGTGATTTCTTACTACATCACTAGGATACCTTATGTCATTTGGACCCACTATAGGTATTGACTGGGATGTCTAATCATGACCAATTAACTACATAAAGCCATGGTGTCTTAATACGAACACTAAACCACTTACCAGCCTTTACTTTCAAACTGTTAATAGCAGTTGTCCAAAACTGTGCTCCCCGAAGTCCATTTAAACACAGTTGGCTTTCATCTCTCTCATGTATTTAGTAATATTCTCCTATGTCGGGGAAGGCTGTGTTTTATAATGAAAGATCACAACAGACCACAAATACTCCAGGTTTTGCAGGGCTGGTTTTGTGTCAGAGCTTAACACTTGAATAGGATTTGGTCAAGAAGAGCAGGAGAGGATCAAACACATAAGGACTATTACGAAAAAAAAAAGCATCATACGTGGGAGTGAAGAGTGTTTGAGGAACAGGGAGGTGACTGACACAGTCCAGGCAAGAGATGGGGAAAGGGCTGGGGATTTGGCTCAGTGGTAGAGTGCTCACCTAGCATGTACAAGGCCCTGGGTTCAATCCCCAGCACTGCCAAAAGGTGGAGGGGTCAGTGTGAAAGCAAACGTAGATAAGAAGAACTAGAAAATGTTGAATTCTTTGACCACATGTTTGTGCTACCTGAACTGCCTGCATTGACGTTGGGTAATAGGTGGGCAGGAGTGGCCATTGATCTAAGTATGTTGAGGGTCCACAAGGAACATCTAGGCATCAGCAGAGAACTTGGTGAAGAGCTCTGGATACTGATGTGGGTCAGTGTTATGGGGGGTTAATGTCAGGAAGATAGGTAAGAACCTGAGCATGGAAAGGCAGGGTTGGAGGTGAGACCACTGTGGTACTTTAACATAACGAGAAGGAGCAAGTGCACTTCTGTTTCCTGCCAGGGGCCCCTAGTGCACTGGTTTCTGAAAATATTGATCTGAAAGAGGAGAGGAAAGGAATTTGATCATTCAGGAATCATTAGTGAATGAGCAGTAATTGACTACACTTAAAAGGGCATTTTCTAAATACTAAAATACAGAAGTTAGTAATATTTAACACTAAAGCATTAAATATGGACTAATGTGATGAATCAGTTAAAGAAGACATACATGACATAAGATGAAGGTAAGTAGGGGAGTATTAGTTAGAAAAGGGCAAGGAAAAGGAAAGGTGACAGAAGAGACAAAGTAAAAAGGAAAGCCAAAAGAAAAAGAAAGAGGAGGAACAGAAGTCAAGTACATGGCTGGGAGGAGAGCCTCTGAGCCCCCTTGTCTGCCCGCATCAAATTGCCTGACTGCTCTAACAGAAATGGAACATGTAAAGAACAATATTGACATAAAGAGAAATAAAGATACATATATGCATGCCAAACCTTTAATTTTACTAAAATCCTTTATGACACACACTATATAGATATAGATATAGATAGATAGATAGATAGATAGATAGATAGATAGATAGATAGATAGTGTGTGTGTATGTTACTGGGGATAAACCCCAGGGGATTCTACCTCTGAGCTATATCCCCAGCCCTATTTTATCTTTTTTTTTAAAGGGTCTCATGAAGTTAGGGAGGGCCTAAGTTGCTGAGACTAGCCACAAACCTGCAATCCTCCTGTCTCAGCTTCCCAAGAACTGGGATGATAAGTGTGAACCACCATGCCCAGTTATGACTTATATTTTAAATTAAGGGCTCAAAACCCTTCCCCTCTTAGCTATTTGGTGCAGAGCTGCTTGCTGCTTGCTGCTTGCTCATGAGGCTTTCCCTGGGGCCTCACCTGACTTTATGCTGCAAGTTTTGCTTTCATAACATTAAACCCTAGGCTCCAAGGTCGGGGGATGCCTCAGGCTTGGGGCTAAATGGTCATTTGTCAGAATTATTAAGACCATGGCTTTAGCATTTAGAAGAGCCAGATTTGACAAAAAGTCCTAAAATAATTAGTGTATGTACATACTAATATATATGATATACCTCTATTACCCATATATTGATTATTTATTTATAAACTTAACTTGAATCTTTTCCTCCTAAATTTATCTATCCATCTACCTTTGTGCTAAGTTACTTGGAGACATGATTCTGACAAACAAAATTAGAAGAATTTTTAATGACTAATCACCAACTCACTACCAAACAATATTGAAAATAACACGCAGTCACAGAAATAATAACTCTCAAAATAAAGAAATGTGCTCATACCATGTACCTTCCTACCAGGGCACCCACGGCTTCCAAACACAATAGTTTATTGTCATATCTAATTTTAATTAGTCATCACAATATGGCAAAGAAACTTTAAAATAATCAGTAAGGTCTACAGAGGATCCTACCTAAATTCTTGACATTTTTCTCATTGCTTCCTACAAAAATATGCACACAGAAGATAATAATGGAAATAATCAGTGAGACATTACCAGGCTACACATGTCCTCAGCATTGTGTGCACACACACGTACATACACGTGTGCATGTGTGCACACCTGTGCCAAGGTCCTTTCAGAATTAAGATTTGGTTGTCTTTCTGATCCCCCACCTTTTTCCCTTTCCTATACAAAAGGTGACAGTCATCAAATAATTAACATCAGTTGCCAAGAATTATAAAACACATCAATGTATGAAAAACAAATCTTGCTTCTACCATGGGTGAACATGTGAGTTCTATAGATTTCGCGTGGCCAGGTTCAGAAGGGCAAGGGCAATGGTTCTGTTTAAACAGTTCTCTAGAGACCATGGGTCACTTTAGTGTCCCATTATTTCTTTAGAATAATCGATCAACAAAATTGACCTATGCATACTTAGAATAGTAGTATTTAACCTAAGTAATTTCTATTTATTTAGTTATTTTGTGGTGCTGAGGACTGAACTCAAAGGCATTCTGCCTCCAAGTCCTACTTCATTTTATTTTTTTTTAATTTGAAAACAGGGCCTTACTAAGTTTCGGAGAGCCTCATCAACTTTCTGAGGTTGGCCTTGAGCCTGTGGTCCTCCTGTCTCAGCCTCCCAAGCACTGGCATTACAGGCATGTGCCTCCACACCCAGCAAACCCAAGAAGATTTGAATACTGAAAAATAGCAATTTACTATGAAAATGTTGTTTCTCTTGAAATTCCTTCCCTCATCCTCCTCCCCTCCATTGCAGGGGAATGCGGTGAAGCACTGAATGAGAAAATGTAATTAAAATCACATTCCTCCCCTGGGGTCAACCCAATTATCAGCCTCTCACCCAAAAACAAATTTACCTCTTTAAGACTGAAGGACTTTATCACTCATGGGAAAACTACAAACAAAGATTAAGATGCCATTTAGACATCACAGGAATTTTTTCATTTTTAAGTGACCTCTTATTTTAATGGATTCAATGCATTCTCATTCAAGTCGACTATATCTTGCAGGCGAGAACTATAATAAATGGTACTGTCATGACCCTTAAGTTAAAGCAAAGGAATATTGGAAAATAAATCTCAATTCTGGATACTCACCAATCCTGCAATGGGGGTAGGCAATCTATTGATCTTTTTAACAAGTCCTGGCTTTATAGCATTCAGCAACCTGTCATGAAGAAAGGCAGAATGTCAAGTGAGACATAAAGCAAGATGGAGCACACAAATCACCTTTATCCGGGGCTACAGCTGAACTGCTGAATGGGAAAAGCAGTGAATTTAAAGCATGTAGTAAATCTCAATAATCTATCAGTCTTCATGCATGTAAGTAAAGAGCTTTGCCATCATCAAGTTTGTCCATGGCAGATAAGAGTTTTAGAATTTGGAAATGTTAGGAGAGAAGAAAGGAGAGAGACGGGAGGTGTTTCAAGGGCATGGACAAGGATGTGAGTTAGGTTGAGGTTGGGAGGGAATTGTTAGTACTGGAGCCAGGGATTACAGCGCAGGTAAGGCTCCTTGCCAGTTCTCCTGGCTAAGGCAGAGGTCTCTCCAGGGATGCACCCAGTTCAGAGACCAACATCTATCTTTGCAAGTGATTTGCCAAGACAAATTCTGCCTCCAGGCCCTATTTTCTCTATGAGGAGAATGGCTTGTTAAGTGTGGTTGTGTTTCACTTAAGAAAGGAAGACTACATTTAGTAAGATGTTGACGAATCATATCCCAAAAATTTTAAACAAAGCTGACCATGACTCCCTGGGTACAAACGATATTTGAGCAAGAGATTTTCAGGGTATGGTTAAAATCTTGTAAAAACAGTAAAACAAGCAAGGCAATGCAAGAGAAACAACTATATCTGCTTGTCTTCAGGAAATATAAATTCAGAGTGGAGAAAAATAAGGAAAGCAAGTTGTAAAATGAAAATATGGCTAGCTTCAGCATAACTGCATAGAGTGCTGTATTTGCAAAATAGGTTATTCAGAAAGAAATGATTAAAAGCAAGGATTTGTAGAATGAAAGCACTTATTTCCACATTCAAGAAATAGATAATTAGGTAACTTGTCTCAGGACACTATGTAAAGAGAAACTTAGGGTAGAAATTTATTATAATTCAAAGGTCAGCAAGCTATAACCCATGGGTCAATATGGCCCAACACTTTTTTTTGTAAATAAAGCTTTATTGGTACACAGCCATGCCCATCATTTACATATTATCTATAGCTACTTTTGTGCTACAACAGCAGAGTTCAGTAAATACAACAAGGACTGAATGGCCCACGTCACAAAACATAAAATTTTTACTATTTGGCCCATTACAGAAAAACTTTGTTGACCTCTGTTATAACTCATGCAATCCAAAATTACAGTAAATTCTGAGGGACTTAGACTTGATAGATTTCTACATGTCAGTAACAGAATTTTTTTGAAATAGTTTGACACCACAATGCATTAATATATTAAGAAATGTCCCTAAAAGGGCTATGATAGGCAAGATATTCTGCTTCTGCATGAGAGATTAATTGCCCGTGTTTGGCTCTTTCACTGCAAGTCCAAAACGCTGCCCCCAACAGGAAACACTTGGAGGGGGCCTGTGCCTTCTTGACCACCAACAACCAAGACAGCTGCTATTTTTCATGAATCCACTTAGTTTTAACCATGTAGTTCATCTTTTTAAAAAGGGCTTCTTTATAACTTATTTGGGAGTTGTTGATTTTTCAGGATGGAAGGCAACTCTTCACACTTCCCATTTTACAGCTTAGAAAACTGAGGCCTGGTGTTACTGAATAACTTCACCAGACCTGATGGAGAGGCCCAGTTGGGCCCAGCACTTAAGAGTCTTGGATCGTGTGCTTTCTCTGATGGTGTTAATATCTCCTATCTTCTGGTTTAAAATGCATAGAGAGATGTGATTTCTCCAGAGCCAAGTTTTTTAAGGTGCAGAAATACATTATTTTTCTCACTAATTCTTAACAGTGTCACTGAAACTAAATTTTTAAGTAATATCATGTACCAAAAGAATGTACAGTAAAATGTAGGTCTTGCTGCCACCCTGTCCCACAGGGCCCCACACAACCTATTCTCTGAAGGCATTCTGAAAGACTTCCTGGAAGAAAACTTAAAAATATATATTCTTTTAAAATAAGGTATATAAAATGGTATACACTAAAAAAAAAGGTACACATTGTCCTACACTTTGTTTTAACAATACGATCATCCCTTGGTATGTAGAAGATTGGTTCCAGGACCCCCTTCAAATTCCAAAATCGTCAGATGTCCCAATCCCTTACATAAAATGGCATCATCTTTGCCTATAACTTACACAATCCTCTCATAATACTTTAAATCATCTCTGGATTACTTATAATACCCAATACAATGTAACTGCTATGTAAATGGTTATTATACATTATACTAGACTAGGGAATAATGACAAGGCAAATAATTTGGGCACATTCAGTACAGATGAAAATTTTTTTTCAAATGTTTTTAATTTTGGTTGGTTGAATCCATAGATGCAGAGCCCATGGATATGGAGGGCTGAGTGTATGTTTTAGAGGTTGGACAATTCACCTTGGAGAGTGTGCCCTACCGATGCCTATGGAGGCATGTCCTTACTAGACATGGGAGGACACAGGAGAGTGGCAGAGGGGTGAGAGCATTGGTTCTGAATTTTGACTCCCTGAATTCAAAACCCAGCTTGAGAACTCACTGGAGGTGTGAGTATGAACAAGTTCTTTAACCTCAGTTTTCTCAATGCTAATATAGAAATGTGATGATACCAATCACATAGGCACCAATGTGGCTTAAAGGAGATGAAATATGCGAGAAGCTACTACAGAGCCCGGAATGTAATTTCTCTATAAATGTTTCTCTGTGTGTGTGTAAATATTTATCTATGGGAATTCAATTGACGGCATTTTAGATTGGCTACGTTCTGTGTATGTATGTGTAGGGAGGTACTGGAGATTGAACCCAGGGGTGTTCTGCCTCTGAGCAATACCCCCAGTCCTATTTGTTATTTTGAAACAGGGTCTCATTAAATAACTGCACACTGACCTTGAACCTGTCATCCTCCTGTCTTAGCCTCTCAAATACTGGGATTATAGGGATGCACCGTTGTGCCCAGCTCGACCACTTTCTTTAGTAATTTTAGATTCTTAAAACTTAAATGAAATACCATTGCTACCTGATACTGAGCTTAGTTGCTAATTAGCCAAAGTAGAAAAATAACAGAATACTGTACTCTAAGATTCATAATTTAAAAATTATTTTTTAAAAAAGCACCCTTTTTGTCTTCTATATCTAAGGGACACATTACTATTTTTAGTAATGATGGCTCTGTGACCCCACTTTTATACATATTTAGATCATTTCACTGTCTTAAATATTTCATCTTATGCATCCTGCATAGAATTGTATTTATGTGGCAGCAACTTCCTTGTCACATGAAGTCATAAAAATAATTTAAGAAAACAAACTATAGTGTTAGACCTTAATTAAAAGAACAACAAAAAACTATGACCGCTCTCAAAATGTTTTACAACATAAAATATTTTTACAAAATAAAAAGCAATAACGCTCTTAAATATTTAGAATATTTTCAAGATCAAGGCAGTTGTATTTTTTCATGTAAACCTTCTCCCAATTTTGTATAAATTTACAGTATACAACAATAAAAGATAATATTGAATTCACATTGGAGAAATCCTCAGCATCTGCTTCTCTTGTATTTTGCATTAAACTGAGAACATTTTCTATTAGGACACAGATGACACTTTCCACAAGACAGCTATGAGTAAGTCAAGAATATTCACTTGTAATTTTATTAAAACCACTCTTGTCCTACTATGTAAATTAAAATATAAATATTTTCAGTTAACACCGATTGATGCTGGTAATGTCATTTTCTATTTACATACTTTCTGAGGTGCATTATCACCCTAAAGTTCTGCCCCAGGACATGGGTCACATTTGTTCCACCATTTCTGTAGAAGAACTGAGCCCAAGACAGATGTGAAGATGTCCCAAGAAGCATGCACAGCCACATTGTAGCATGGCTGGGAGAGTCTTCACCCCAGAGGCCAGTCATTTTATACCACATGTGTTAGGAGAAAAGATTAATTTTGGCTCCCAGTTTCAGAGGTTTCAGTTCTTGGTCAGCCAGTGCCAAAGCTTTGGGCCTAAGACCAGAGAGAATATCATGGCAAAAGCACAGGGTAGAGGAAAACTACTCCACTCATGGCAACGGGGCAGCAAGGGGGAAGGGAGAAAATATACCTCTCCAGGACACTCTCCCAGAGACCTGCTTCCTCAATGGATTCATCCATCCATGAGGTCAGGGCCCTCAAGATCTAATCCCTTACCAAAAGCCACCCCTGAACACAGTTGCACTGGAGACCAAACAGGGTCTTGCTAAGTTGCTGAGAATTTCACGAGGTTGTTGAGGCTGGTCTCAAATCTGAGATCCTCCTGTCTCAACCTCCCAAGTACTGGGATAACAGGCATGCACCACCATGCCTAGCTATCTACAATTATTATTTTTTAAATCTCAAGGTAGGTGTGCTAGTGCACATCTATAATCCCAGGATGCGGAAAGCTGAGACAGAGGATTGCAGGTTTCTAAAAAGCCTTAGCAACGTAGGGAGACTCTCAGGACCTAGGGAGACCCTCCTTCAAAATAAAAAAAAAAAAAATAGGGATGGGAGTGTAGCTCAGAGGTAGAATGCCTCTGGATTCAATTTTCAGTTCCAAAAGAAAAAAAAGTAATAAGAGAATAAAATAAAAAATCTCAAATCCCATATCGGAGAGAAAAAGACTATTTCATACAGACTCTTCAATAGCTCCACAAAGAACAAGCACTAAGAATACTACTACAAAGGTTCCATTACGAGACCTATTAGACATTGTGAATTATACCAATGAGCAGCTCATTTGTTTTGGACTACAGTAAGAACATTAAAGGTAAAAAATTTTCAACGATTGCAAATTTTAAAAGGATAGAGCTTACTCTACAAATCATTCACTTCAGAAATTCCATTTTAACAATGATCCTAGAATTTGGAGAGAGCAGAGCAGCTACCTAGTCCTTAAACACAGGGTTGGGAGGTTCATGCTTAATCTCATGGGAAATCACTTTGTTCTTTACAGCAAGAGATTACGTCATCATCTCATTAGCTTGGTTTGTACAGCTGCAATAGGCAACTATGATCACAAAATTACCCACTCTGTGTTCCTTTTAATTTGGCTTTATAGTGTTTGTCCATGTGGTTTCCTTGATCAAACTCTGGGTTTGACTCTGGACTCTGGACGAAGGTAGATACACTTTCATTTAATCTAATGTGGCGTCTGTTTTTGAACTTAAGCATGTGATCAATTTAACCTTGACCATAAACCTGTTACAGATGTCATTTTTAAAGATTTCTTTTTAGAGCTGCCTTGGTAAAACCAAGAAAGTTAACAAACACTTGAGGTCAAGAAAAATTGACTAAAATAAAGGGAAACAGTGAAACCTGAACCACCGAGGAGTTTCACACGAACAAAATAGCGTTGGAATGCAAGCTGCCATCATTAATATCTCCAAACGTTTGTGGGGCGCCATGCGTTGTCCAGAATGGGTGACATGCAGGCCACATGTGGGACCCTTGCCCTGATCAGACCTGAGAAGAGGTCAGAGAAGCTTTTCAAGTTTTTGGCAGACGTGGAGTTCCAAGAAGTTGGGCCCAAACCTGTGAATTCTAGGGCTCACCATGTTGTTCGTATGCTATTACAGCTCCTGTGGCAGAGACTGCCACCAAACTTGCCAAACTTGACTTCCTGCTCTCCTGGCACACAGCTCGGTTTGATTTCTCAGCCCCTTTGCAACTTGCTGTAGCAGTATAATAATATATATCCCACCCAGGCTCGTCCCTAGAAACCTTCCCAAGTAATTCCCCATTCTCTCCCTTCCCCGTGTACTCATCAGATCTTGACACCCATGAAGTCCTTGGAGATCAAGTGTTCAGGACAGAGCCTCTATTAGCTGGAATCCCTGAATAACTGCCTGGAGCCCAGTTAGCTCCATTCTTTCCTGATGCCAAATGTAGGCTATCTGAGAGTGGAAATACACTCCCAATGTATTAAACCAGTGAGATGTAAGAGTTTGTTAGAACATTCAACACTACCTTAACTATCACAAATCTCCAGGAGGCCTTTTTCCAGTAGAAAAGGACCCTATCTGGGCAACCTATACTCAAGAAAATTCTATCCCAAAATGCAAAACCAAACACCTGGGCACATCTTTTCTTTTGGATCTCACTGGGTTGGTGGCAGAAAGCAGAGCTAAAATTGGAGGCATTGTGAATAAATGGACCCATTTTTATTTCCCATGTTTTCTTAGGGAAATAACTTTTTTTACATATCACCTTTATTCCTAATGTGAAAAACACTAACACTAATGAAATAATCAATAAGCACAAAAGAGGACCTGAAGCAGTTATCTAGAGCTCTTGGAGGCCTTTGGATTCATCTTCAATCTCTCTAACAATTTTATCCTTTGTATGAGCATTCCCACTGTCAGGAAATTAATGGAATCAGAGGACCAGAAGAGGCCTAAAAATCGAATTAATAAATCTAGATAAGGAAAGGTCAGCCAGAAATTGAAAGTGCATGTCTGAGATCAAGGCTCCTTAGCAATGGAGCTGGGATTAGGTTCCTAAACTGAGCAGAATGCTTTCCTATGATGCTTCACTTTTTGCATTTCAATAATATCCAGTCCCCACTCTCTGTCATCTTATCCAACCTGCCCACTGCACCAACACCAACTACTTCTAAGACCTGGCTTTGGCCAAGCTCCTTCCCTCTTCCAGTGACTTCAGACTCTCAAGGGCCACAGGACACCTTCCAAATGCCTTCACCTGGCAATCAAGCCCCTTGACCCCCCACTCAAACGCCTCTCTGCTTTTATAAGCTACCAGTTTAAGATGACACATGTGATCAATGAACTGTGAAAGCTGGCAACACATGAACAGAATTTAATATACCCAAATAAAATGGGGACTAAAATTACTCTGACACAAGCAATGATATATGTAATCCTCATTGTGCTATGTAGTAATTATGCATAGATGATTGTAATTAGCATTTCTTTTGCACAGCTAAAAACCCAATTATTGCTGGGTTTACTGTGAGGAGGGTGGAAAGAACACTCATAGAGTGAAACTGCTGAGCTGTAGCTCTGAAGTCTTGCATGTCGAGTCTTATATGGGGCAAGCAGCCAGCTCCTGGCCCCCAATGCTTCTTCAGTAAGAAATTCTTAGAACCAGTTTTATGGTGGGTTGGTATTCATAAAATAAGCGGCAGCAGTAACCTCTAGAGACAAAGATCTGGGTTCAAATCCCAACTCTGGAATTCATTAGGCAAGTTAAGTATTCAGCATCTAGGAGCCTCAGTTTCCCCCTCTATGAAGGGGACAAAAATACCTACTAGTCCTAGTTATAAGAGTGAAAAGAGAGGAAAGAGCAGAGAACTGTATTCAGTTGGCACAGGCCTGGTGGATAGTAGACACTTTGTAACAGGAAGGCACTATTATCATTTCCTCTGAGCAGGTCTCCACCCCAGTCCTCCCACAGGTGGAAGTCTGATGTGTCAACCTCTGGCTCATTTCTCCTCCTGAGCATCCTGCCTGTGGCTAGAACTTGGTTGGGAGAGAGGAAAGAGCAGAGGAGGGAGTGAGATCATGGTAGTTCTTTGGAGGGCAGACCCACATAGGCGTAGTCTCCGGATGGGCGGAAGGCAACAGGGAGCTGGGGATGGAGAGGAAGGAAGGGAGGAGGCTGCCGGCAAAGGGAAGGCAACAGGAGGAACCCAGCCACACTGTAGCTGCACCCCAGCTGGCTGTGGCCCTGCCTTCTGCGCCTTCTGCCAAAGTCTAGCTGTCTTTTAACTCCTGTGTCCTTTCCTCACTTACCATCCTAAGGGTGATGGGGACCATGTCAGGGCCACAGAGGCCTTTGCCACCCTGGAAAGGGGAGGTCTGTTCCCAGTGTGGCCAGCTAAAGTTGTGAATCTACTTCTGCTTCATTTTGCATCTTGTTTTTAAATGTTTATGCCACCCTAGCGAAGCCCTGACATGTTCACAGGACTGGACTCTATGGAAGGGCTGACACAGTCATAGAACACATATGGCTCACAACAGACACTGCAGAGAACACTTTGCTCTATGAAGTATAGTTCCCACATACTAAATGAGGAAGAGAGCTTGTGAAACACAGGCTGTACATTTCAAGGATGTAAACTGAGGATGGACACAGCAAGATAAGGGTGGTCAGCATTTCTGCATCTCCTTGGGAAGCACGGTGCTTTAACCACATATTTCTGCTTGGTGCACAGCAAAAATCAAAGTCTCCAATGCCATGAAAGGTCATTTTCTCAAATGCAAACCTAATCCCACAGCTCTTCTATATAGCAACAACGCTGGATGCTGTTAAAATTCCTTACCATGCAAGCCAAGGCTTTTCACATGCTGACCCAGTACTCACCTCTCATCTCCGGCCTTCCCTACCTCATTCTAGTTCTAGGTTTTGGCTCATAGTATGCAAAGACCCTTCAGAGAGCTGAGTACTTTCACATGCTTGCTGCTTCCTGTTTGACCAGCCTTTCCTGCAGGACTCCTCTTACTCCTCTGTGGCCTAGCAAACTCCCATTCATCTTTCAAAACCCAGTTTCAGCATGACCTCACTGAACCATTCTTTAGGTAGACTGCATCCTCTATCTTCACATCCCAACACTCTTTGGAGTTGTCATCTCCATTCTGCAACATATGGTGGTCACAGTCATGTGTGCCCCAAGGACTGAATGCAGGATGAAGAGATGGGCATACCTTAGTGGAAAGAGAGGTGCCCAGTGTGTGTTTAGGTTCTGGAGAGATGAAAATGGACAGGGGAGAGAGCCCTCCAGGTGGCTGGGATGAAGTGCAGCAAAGATGTGGAGTGGAGAAGCACAAAGAGAATGACAAGAAGAACATATCATCCTTTGGGGCCAGTGCACAGGAACAGTGCCTATAAGCTAAATAGAAACATTGCAACCAGACTGTAAGGGACATGGAGGGTCCAGCAAAAGAACCTGAATCACATTCTGTCTGTGGGAAGGAGGACCAGGCACAATGAAGCCACGTTTGTAAATGTCAGCCTTCTGGCAGAGTCTGCCCTGGCTTAGGAAAGGCAGGCACTCGGGCTAATCACTCAGATATAAAGTCTCAACTTTTCCTTCTCACTCACTCTTGCTTCCCTCTAATATAAAGAAGGAAGTCTACTTCTTTGTACTTAACTTTGCAAATAAATCATTTATAAGCTAGGCCCTTGGTAAACTATTGAAGAAAGTGTCCTCTCCTATAGGTAATCAAAAGAAACAGAATGGTTGAGGTAGGAATTCTGCATGCTCCGTCATGGGAAGCCAGCTCACCCAGCCTGGCAGCCCAGTAGAGGCAATCAAAAAATGAATTATTAAGGAAATACAATTAGGGAGCTACTAAATCCTCTTAAATCCAAGTAAACCCTAATCCAGCATGGAACAAGCAGGCAACAGAGCAGGCCAGTTTCTCCTCTAGCATATGAGCAGCTCATACTTAAACCCGCTGTGATATCTTTTTAAAGTCAATTGATCACTCAAGTAAATGTGTTTTAAATTTGCACAGGAGAAGAAAGGTTAAGCTGTCATTTGGTTCAGCAGAAGTCTAATATTTATTGGGGCACAGAATGATAGGATGAAGAAAACCATTACATTTTGAGAGACATGATTCCTGAATAATAAGTATGCTAAAATAAGTTTCAAGCACATTTTGGGGAAAGCAGCAAAGCAAACTCTGTAAATGCCCTTCTGAATATGTGTCATGTAAAACCATGTATTAAGATAAAAGAACCTGTGGCAAGGATTGTACCATTTTAAATGAAAAAAATGTGAACGAAGATGGGTGAGTTTGAGAATCTTTCAAATACAAGATGTTCAAGTACACACAAGAAGTCCCCAAGAAGACTTTGTAATTGATGCCTAAAGAGCTGCTTGAATGGGAACAGTATCCCCCACTGTGCTATGAGTCCCTCTTTTGAGCAGGAACCAAGGGCTATTTATCGGGTGAGGACTGGGGGGCCATTCTGCTCCTCATGAGAGTCCTGCACATTGGCCGTCCATGTTCTCCATCTGTTTGCCTCTTTCCTAACAGAAGGCTGTTGGGGATATTCAGTCATTGCTTGAGTCCCCACCTAAGCCAGGCCAATCTCCAAATAAAAAGCAGCTTTTCACTGGAGATCTTAAAAAAAAAAAAAAAAAAAAAAGAGTGGGCTGAACTGTCCCCACTTGAACTTAAAGGCTTAATGAGTCTTGGTACCAAAATGCTGGAGACAGGCCAAGCCAGTGGGGCCAACTGTGATTTGGCAGAAAGACAAGAGGAGAAACCTACATAGAAGGCCTATCAAATTCTTACCAGCCTGCCGAGGACAAAATCAGTATCTGCAAAAGGACCCGAGTTTGCTGAGATTTGAGTGAGAATCTGGGTTAGAAGAAAAGCTCTAGACACAGAGTCCAAAGACATGCTATGTTCCACCACCTCAAGTCCCCCATTTAATCATCTACTACCAGGGTTGCATGAAGACTGCATGAGAGATGAGTGTGTGAGCACTGAACAAACCATGGTGTTCAGACGGAACATCAGAATGGAGGGGCCAACAACTGGGGTGACCATACCTCTCAGTTAGCAGAAGATGATACCAGATTTCACTTCTTGTTCTAACATCTCATCCAATTAGCATCTCCTTTTAGTCTCAATGGTGTCTCAGTTTGAATGACAAACTATGTGGCCTCTCTACTAATAAACCATTGGGTCATCCAGGCATGGTGGCATATGCCTGTAATCCTAGTACGTAGGAGGCTGAGAAGGAGGATCAAAGGTACGAGGCCATCCTCAGTAACTTAGTGAGATGCTATTTCAAAATAAATAAAATGGGGCTGGGGGTGCAGCTCAGAGATAGAATGTCCCTGGGTTCCATCCCCAGCAACACACACACACACACACACACACACACACACACACACACACACACACACATTGGGTCATGCTAATCTTCTCATTTCTTTTTCAATGGTTCAGGACAATATTGTGCAAGTAAATTATATTATATAAGGTCTCTCAAAATAGCCTACTGACATAATGCAAAAGCATAAGCCAGACCTAACACAATTAGGTGAAATTGTGATCACCTGATTGGCAGTTCCCAGCAATGGATGTTAATTGACAAGTCTCTGGTACCTCCTTCTAGAAGTGAGCAGGGGCCATGCAGGACAGGAGACCTCTGCCTTCTTAGATGTCATCTGAGCTCTTGCTTTCCATGACATCACCCTGTCATGGGTTTCCTCTCACCTCTCTTTTGCTGGCTTCTTCCTCCCAGCCCTGACCCAGGGAAAGAACCTTCCTGAAACAGAGACCTTGTTCTGCTGCTCTTTCCTGCTAGTCTTTTCCTCAGAGAAGCTGCCCTAGCTCACAGATCTCAGATTAATATTGCTGTCCAACAATGGCTTGCAACTCCGCCCCCCTCTTTTTTTTTTTTTTTTTTAGTACTAGGAATTGATCCCAGGGGCATTCTACCTTCAAACTATACCTCTAGGTCTTTTTATCTTTTATTTTGAAACAGGATCTTACTAAGTTGCTGAGGCTAGTCATGAACCTGCGATCCTCCTGTCTCAGCCTCCCAAATACTAGGATTACAGGCATGCACCCAGCTGCAAATTCAATATGAATAAGCCAAACCCATTGTCTCCCCCTATGGCCCAGGCCTTCATCCCCAACATCCTACAGGACTCTGCCCCTGGGTGGACTTCTACATCTCAGACTTGACCTGTCCAAATGGAAATAATCGCCTCTTCCCACAAGCAGAGATGCCCTTTCAGTTTGAGTCAAGAGCCCAAATCTGCAGCTTATCATTACCAACTGAAATAGTTAACTTTTTAGCCTTTAATTCATCAACACACTCTAAATCCTTCTATTTCTATTGCTCTAGTGGGGGTCAAACCCCCAAATCCTTTTATGGTTCACAAGGCCCTGCACAATCTTTCCCCTCCCTACTTTTCTCCATCCATTTTGATCTCAGGCTTTGTTTTCTACATTTTGGTCAACAGATCTACCTGGAACTCCTCCAATACACACAGCTTCCTCCTATCTTAGGATTTCAAACACGCCATTCCTTCAGCCTAGAGAATGTTTCTTTTCTACTTTCATCTCTCTCCTCGTAAGAGAAGAATTTCTACTCTTCATTCAGGTCTCCACTTAAGTTGCTTACTCAAGGGAACCTGAGGCTAATGCTCCACATGGAGTCAGGGTTTGGATTCAGAGCTGATGAGCACCTCTCCCATCCCATGAATTTACCACATAGTGTATCAGTCCTTATAGTAACTTACAACATTTGTAAATGGTTCTTAAAAAGGTCCACTGTGAAAGAGAAGTCCTCCCCCGCCACCATCATTCAGCTCTCCTCCATGTAGGCCAAACACAACACACTCATTCCTAATGCCAAACCTCTTCCCCTGCTGTTGTTCCTCTGTAGGATGCCATGATATGGGGATTTATAATAAGATAGAATTTTATCCTTGTCCATGGTTCCTGGCACAGAGTTCTTAAAACTTTTGCAACTTCCTGAGTGATAGCAATGCTAGGCGCATTTTTTTTCCCCAATATTTTCTCTTTGCCCTTCATTGCTACCCAGAGCTCCTAACCCCTTGGAATTTCTTGGGTGACAGGAGCGGCTCTTGTTCTAATGAGGCAATTCCTGGTGAGTTCCTGGGTGGGGGCTGGCCACCAGAAAAACCAAGTTTATAATTCTCAACCCAACTCTTATCATCTTAGAAGCAGAGAGGGTCTAGACATGTCATTAGTAACCAAGCTGCCCTAAGTTATAAATCTTCCATAAAAATTTCTGAACTGTGGGATGCAAAGAGATTCTGGGTTACTGAATGTGAAGGGGCCAGCAGGGTGCCCACCAGAGAGAGCATGGAAGGCATACCTTGTCCTACACAACTCCTCTATTTGACTTTTCATTTGCATCCTTTAAATGTAAGTAAAAATTTTCCCTGAGTTCTGTAGGCCAGTCTAGCCAATGAACAAACTCAAGAAGGAGGGTCATGAGAAATTCTGATCTGTAGCCAAGCTGGACAGAAGTTGTGGCTAACCTGGAGACCTACTACTTGTAACTGGCATCTGAAGTGGGGTACAGTCTTGTGGGACTGAACCCTTAGCCTGCAGGTTCTACACTAACTCCAGTTAGTGTGAAGATTGAATTAAGCTGTAGGACACTGCCCGGCATTGGCGAATTGATGAGGAGGGGAAACAAACCCCACACACTTTAGTGACCAGAAACATTTTGAGAGTATAAAGAAAAGGGGGAAAATCTAACTTCCCTATAAAAATGACTTTGTCAACCAGGTGTGGTGGCACATGCCTATAATCCCTATACTTGGGAGGCTGAGACAGGAGGATCAAAGGTTTGAGACCAGCCTCAGTAATGTAGCAAGACTCAGCAATGTAAGGAGACCATGTTTCAAAATAAAAAATAAGTAAGAGCTGGGGGTGTAGCTCAGAGGTAGACTGCTCCTGGGTTCAATTCCCCAGTACAAAAAAAAAAAAAAAAAGATTTGTTTTTACCTCTGTTTATTCTTAAGTAAAATGTAAAATCCAATGGATCTGAGGGCCTTCTCTCAAACCACAGCAATATTCCATTGTTTAACCTCTTAGTAAGTCTTGGAGGTTCAATCATATTCATTTTTGCATTTACTCACACTCTGGTTTACACTGTAACTTCACTGCTGGGTGTGTGTGTGTGTGTGTGTGTGTGTGTGTGTGTGTGTGTGTGTGTGTGTGTGTTTTCAACCCCAAGGAAGCCGGGCATGGTGGCACATGTTTATAATCCCAGTACTTGGGAGGCTGAGACGGGAGGATCCAGGTTCGTGGCCAGCCTCAGCTACTTAGTGAGGCCCTCTGCAACTTAGTGAGACCCTGTTTCAAAATAAAGAATAAAAAATAGGGCTGGGGGTGTAGCTCAGAGGTAGAATGCCCCTGGGTTCAATCCCCAAAGTAATTGTAGAATCATAAGATCCCATCTTACTCTTGAAGGTCCTTCCCTTTACATGTTCCTTGGTTCCTAATTTGGTGCTGTACCACACATGGACAACACCGAACGAGTTCTCCATGTGATAAGATGTCTCCATGCAGAGCTACACCATCAGCTCCAAGCCGTCCTGGAGGACCAGTCCATATCTGTGGCACTCCACATCTCGTGCTGAGATCACGACAAGAATCCAGGACAAGCCCATCTTAGAACAAGCAGCTCATTTATCAGTGATGATGTAAACAAGTGTTTGCCAACAGATTGCTTATCTTCAGAAAATTATTTCAGCAACATAAGCACTGAGCTCATAAATCCACTAAGAAGTTCTTTATTGGTCACTTATTTGCAGACTAAGATACTCTGACTTGACATTCCAATGAAAATGTGTATGTACAATGGAACCCAGAGGTTCAGCCCTGTGACCCTAGACAGACGAAGGTTGTGATGGAGAATCTTATATGTAAATAAAGCAAGCACCTCCACCCTTCGGTCTTCTCATGTCCAGGGATAGTCTGCTCTTTATATAAGGTGTGTGTGTGCGTGCATGTGCATGTATGTGTGTGTGTGTGTGTGTGTGTGTGTGTGTGTGTGTGTGTGTGTGTATAAGAGAGACAGACAGACAGATAAACAGACACAGAATGAGATGGGGAGAAAGCTAATGGTGGTCACTAGGTGGCAGAGATTTTACTACACGGTCTCAATTTCTTCAACAAGAGTTTACAATGGATGTTTTATGCACAAGGCTAGTGTCCACTGAAAGAAATACATAGAAGGGATCTTCTAGAAGTTCTCGGTGTGGTGCAGAAAGCAGATGAAGACAATGAGGTGGGATGCTGTGATAATTCTAGAGCAAGGCTGGGTACAGGTTGTTGGGAGTCACAGAGGAACCAACCAACTCTGCCCTGAGAGTTGGAACAGCTTCGCAGAGAAAGAAACCACAAGAGACTGGAGGGGGCAGGAGGAAATGACGTCAGCACAGAGGTCTGGGTTATTGTTTTCAAAACAATTACTCTAGGCCCCAAGCCTTGCCAGCCAGCACGCATTAAGCACAGATGATGGAGTCTGTAAGGGACTCAAAATGTCTTGCCCAGGTTTTGATCACAAGCTAGACAAGAGAGGCTGGAAACTAAAAATCTCGATTCTTTCATCCTCTGGCTTGCTGGCACCCCAAGGGAGGGGGGAGCTGAAGGGTGCACAGTGACACGGAGGCACAGTGACAATGTTACAGTCGTAATTGCCTTTGGGCTCTGTGCCAACCACAATAATGAGAACAGTTAGTGGCCCCGAGAGCCAAGCCAGCGCCAGACACTGCTGGGCGTTGCTGCATTCCCTCTCTGGAAGGACTTGGGGACCTTATGAGATAGGAAGTTCCCCATTACGCAGCAAGGCAGAAAAGTTAACATTTAAGAGGTTGCTCCAGTCCACGCATCAAGGAGAGAATCATCAGCTCATTTAATCCTCAGGATGACCCTTTGAAATAGCTGTAATTATACTTGTTGTTGCTGTTTGATACTGGGAATTGAATGTAGGGGCATTAAACCTCTGAGCTATCTGAACTATACCTCCAGATATTTTATTTTTTATTTTGAAATAGAGTCTTGGTAAGTTGCTTAGGGTCTAAGTTGTGGAAGCTGGCCTTGAATTTGCAATCCTCCTGTCTCAACCTCCCAAGTACTAGGATTACAGGCGTGTGCCACTGCACCTGGCTTATTATATGTTTTTATAGCTGAGTAAACTAGGACTCAGAGAAGTTAGGTAACTTACCTGAGGGCACATTAGAGACAAATCTAGGGTCTGGAACATCTATTAGGTTGAATCTATTAGGTTGAATTATTTAATGGGCTTTTGTCTATTAACACAACAGTGTTAGAGACATCAACCGAAGTAAGACTTCCAAAATCCACTCACCTTCCACTGTATTCTCTCATAAAAAAGGTTTGCAGTGGCTTTTGTTAAATATATTCTTCAATAGTCACCAAAAAGAAAGGAAAGGGTTAGGGGAAAGAAGAAAATCTAGAGAAGAAAGGAAAGCATATTACTAAGAAGCAGGGTAAGAAAATAAATGCAGTCACACACTGAAATCTGGCTCAGCATTTCTCGATGGGGAAGGCACACAGGGCCATGGGGATTATCTGCATCCTGCCACTGGGAGGAAGCTTTGGAAATCCCAAGGTGAGTTCCAGTGTGAAGGAGGCAGAGCCAAGGACATCTGTGGTGGGTGGAGCTGTTCAGAAGCAACAAGAAACTGTTCTTAATATGTCAACAGCAACCCAGAGGAGACACTTGAGCTCATCAGATTCAAAACCCACCTGCAGATCTAGGATGTTTGGATAGCACCACAGGGATCCCGTTAATGGGGGAAGGGGGCTTCCCTAGACCTCCTGGAAGCCGTGGTTAAGGGATGCTGGGATTAATGACAGAGATGCAAACACTGGCCTTGATTCCCTCCACCCCAGAAGAAAAAGGTATTGAGGGAACAGATGCAGCTCCTGAGGCAGGACAGGGCTGGGCAGTAGGGCTTATTCCAGGAGGCAGCAAACCATTACAAGGAGAAGACCAGCTGGACATCCTGACACTCCTATTCACTTTCAGGGAATCAGGGGCCCAGTCATTTGGTGGGAGGTCCCATAAACCTACAAGAGAAAGGGATCCAAGAGGTATCTAAGGTTTGCTGAAAGCTGTAATTGGGAGATGGGTCTCTTTCCCGACTTCTAGTGCCCTAAAACAGCAAGGTCAGGGCTGTGGCTATGAGTCGGCAATGACCTAAAGAATTCAGGAGAAGGGAGCTCCTGGGAACATCGCCCGCATCCCTGGCACAGGTTGGTAAGGAGGCTGAGGGCTCAGGGGACAGGTAGCTCTCACCTAGGGCCGAGAGAACAGGCCTGTGAAGGACAAAGCCTGCTTCCTAGGAGAGAGGCTTTTCTCTGGCAATCCCCAAGGAAAGGGAGGTCTCTACACTTTAGCAGTCATTGCTTTACCTCATCCTACCAGCAAGAGAGGAGGGGGCTAAAGAAAGGGACTGTGACAAGAAAGGCCTGGAGGTGCAAGTCCTTCTAAATAGGAACCTCCTACATAGGGTGAACCCCATCCAGAAAGTAGTGAAGATGTGCTGTGTCTCCCCATCCCACCTTCCTTCACCAGAAGCTTGGAAGGCCATGTGAAGTTCTGCTTGGGGAGAAAGTCCTTCGCTGGGCATCTGTTGGCTTTGCTAGCCCAACAGCCATTCCTTCTTTGGTAAGTGTTTCCCGGCTTCCACTTGAGGAATCTCCCTCCCCAGCTCACTAGGTTCCTAGGGAGGTCGAGGGGTGGGGCAATGTGGAGGGCACTCCCCCTATCCCTGGCTCTGCGGAAGGGCAAATCCAAGCTGGCCAGTTAGTTGATTCCAAGACGGGCACAAGACTCACTCTGAGTTAATGAAGACCCACACTGGAATTACCTGGAAGGAATGCCTGTTTTTCTGCTGTTGGGACTGCAAAGCTAGTCTAATGTAAACTGAAAGCTAATGATGGCCAACTTTGACACCACGTGGGACAAACTAACCCAAAGACAAAGCCAATGCAGAAGAAAGCAGGGGCAAGAGACAGATGGCAGATGGGTGATAGCTTGGTGGGTGGATGGATGGATGGATGGATGGATGGATGGATGGATGGATGGAATAGATAGGAATGGAGGCAGACAGACAGAATGCTCAATAGCACTGTTCAGCATGGGTATAGTTAGGCCTGCAGAGAGTCTACATGTATATGACTTACTTCAGACTTAATTCACATAAACTAATCACTTTCTATTCTTGTTTGAACTGGTTAAAGTTGCATTTTTATTACTGGAAGCTACAAAAATTCTCAATAGGAAACTCCAAATTCCCCTGCAAACAAAACCCATAACCCAATGTTCAAATGTAGAAGATCTAACATCATTCTTCCGTGTCTCTACACATAGGAAAAGACCGTAGACAGGGTAGAAGGACATACTAGGTAGAGGGATAGAAGTGGCCTTTATCTCAACTCCCTGCTTCTAAACAGAAAGTCTCACCAAAGATTTCCCAGAGTAGACAAAGAATTAGTTCATTTTATTTTGTTTCCAGTAATTCAGTAATTGTATCTTATTATCATGGAAAGGAGGTTTTCCAGTTATTCTCATTTACAGCTAGGGACAAAAATGCAAGCAGCCTGTCCTTTCTCTAGAATGACCCCATCAAAAGTTTTGAAAATATTTCAGAGAATCACCTCCCAAAGGGGCAAGAGGAGAGCAGAAGGAAGAAAACTAAAACCAGGGATACCTCTGTCTCTTTATGGCATGTGATTGACAAAGTGACACATTCCCTAAAGCTTATCACAGTTGTTGGCTTCACACAACAAGTAACACCTGAAAGTGAGGAGGCAGATCATGCCACGTTATGTTTGAGTAGAAACAGGCCTTTTACAGGGCTCTGGTCAAAATGCATGGAATTGTAAAAGACCTGGGAGTGCATTCCATTGAGATTCTGGCAATGACTGTTTTAGAGGAGATGCAAAATAGTAAGCCATGAGCATTCACATATATTTACCCTTTCTGAGGAAAAATAATCCTTAATACAACTAACTTAAAAATATTAGAGTCTCTGTAGACGGTTCTAACCCATGTAGATCCATGTAGACTTAACCATGTCTCAACTTGTTCTCAAGAGTTACAGCCATTAATGGTCCTTCCTGCATAGAGTTTCTATCCAAATTCCCTAGTGGTGTTACCTGGAAGCCTCCACTGTCTAAAAGTATCCCATCTTTCTATATCCTCATTGCAAGCTCCTACCTCCTGGAGGTTTGCACAATATAGTGACGCTGGTGAATCTCTACACACGTTGAGCAGTGTAGGGCAACAGACTGCCAAAGGTGAGTGCTGAGATAAATCAAGAATCGGTAGAAAATAGGAAAACATATTCAAACACGAACTACTGTACAAACACACAAAAGCTTTAAAATCTGTCCTCTAACATTTTAGAAATTCTATATTCTAGTTATATTTGTAAAATAGACAAGCTTTTATCACTATCTTTTCATTCTCTTTAGGAAATTTTGTTTTAATTAAGGGGAACACAAAAAGTAAGGATGCTAATGGATTATTACATATTCAGTATAAAGGATTCTGTGACTCCACAGTGAGATCCAAAAAAGGAGTAGGCTAGGAATTTTTTTTTTTAATTGGGGGTTGAACCCAAGGGCAATGTCCTCCACACTACATTCCCAGCCCTCTTTTTTATTTATTTATTTATTTACTTATTTATTTATTTATTTATTTATTTATTTATTTATTTGGTACTGGGGATTAAAGCCAGGGGCATTCTATCTCTGAGCTACACCCTCAGTCCTATTTTTTACTTATTTTGATACAGGGTCTTACTAAGTTGTGGAGTGCCTCACTAAGTAGCTAAGGCTGGCCGAAAACCCGGATCCTCAGGTCTGGGATTACAAGGGTGAGTCACCACGCCAAGCTAAATTTTCTTTTTTTTTTTTAAACAGGCTCTCACTGGGTTGCTAAGGGTCTCACTTGCTGTGGCTGGCCTAGAACCTGTGATCCTCCTGTCTCAGTCTTTCATGTATTGGCATTATAAGCATGCACCACCACACTGGGCTAAAAAGCTGTTTTCTAAAGAAAACATAACAAATGTAGAATGAATAAAAACTAGCAAAGTCTCTATTTTGCAACTACTGTTCTGGTTTGGATATGAAATTTCCCCCCAAAGCCATGTGCTAAGTCTTGGTCACCAGTCTATGGCATTATTAGGAACTGGTTCAACCTTTTAGAGGTGGGATCTAGTTGAAGGAAGCAGGTCTTAGAGGCCAGGCCTCTGAAGGGTGTATTTTCCCCTTGCACTCTCCTCACCTCTGTTTCCTGTCTGATTTGAGGTAGGCAGCTCTGTTCTACCATCTACCATAATGTTCTGCCATGATGTTCCTGCCATGATGCTCTGCCTCACCACAGGTCTAAAAGCAATGGAGCAAAGCCACCATGGACTGAGACTTCGACACTGAGCCAAGACAAATCTTTCCTCCTATAAGTTGTTTTTCTCAGGCATTTTGTCATAGTAATGGAAAGCTGACTAATACAAACACTAACACAATGATTAATTTGGGAGATATCATCAATGACCACTAATCATACTGGGTGAAAGATTTTTGGGATATTAAGTTATTCTCACAGTCTTAGAGCATTCTTCAGATTAAAAAGGCATAAAGGGATACTAAGAATGCATAAGTTTCAGGAACATCACCTCGACCAATTATCAACCATAGCATTATCAGCAGTGGGACAAACTATACTTGGTAGTGTACCAAAAACATCACACCATCACCCATGTGGTTCCCCTAGCTAAAATGTCCAGCCTGAATCTAATCATGAGGAAGCAATTAGAAAAACCCAAATGTGAGTCATTCTACAAATAACTGATTTGAAATTTTCAAAAGTGTTAATGTCATGAAAAACATGAAAGGCTGGAAGAATTGTTCAAAGTTTAAGGAGACTAAGTAGAAATGATAATCAAATGTAATGTATCACCTTTGATTGGATTCCATATTTTAAAAAATCAGTAGAAAGGACATTCCTGGGAATATTGGGAACATTTAACTATGAACTCTATGTTAGACATCACTGTATCATTGCTAAATATCTTGAAGGTCTATGTAGTAGCATGTCCCTGTATTTAGAAGATACATGGCGGCTTTTAGGAATTGAGTTTCACGATGTCTGCATTTTATTTTCAAATGGTTCAGGAAAAAAGAGACATATGTACATAAATAATAAAGCAAAGAAGACAAGATGAAAATAACTAGTTTATCTGAGCACAGGGCATATGGGTATTTATTATATATTCTTGTAACTTTTCTATAAGTTTGAAATTTATCAAAATAAAAAGTTGGGGGGCGAGGAGGACTTGTAAAGAAACTTCTGAGCAAATCTTTTATTTAAAAAGTTATATGATTTACCCAAGCAGCATTCTGCACTGGCCAAACTCACTTAACTTTTTAAGAATCAACAATTTACATCTAACATTAATTCCACAGTCCTCTTGGACTGGTCAAGTTTCTCTGTAAAGAATCAGATAGTAAACATTTTAGGTTTTGCGAGCCACATATGAGCTCTTGTTCTGTTTACAATCCTTTAAAATGTAAAAGTTATTCCCAGCAAGAAAGCCAGGACAGACACACACACACACACACACACACACACACACACACACACACACACACATCAGACTGACAACAGTAATTGTCAGCCTCTTATCTAGATGAAATTCCATAGAATTCTAGCTAAATAACAAACATAGTCAGGAAAACAAGGCAGACATTTTCCTTTCGGGAGTTATTTTGAGACAGTGTGGTCGGGGCACAGGGAATAAGGCGGCTGTCATTAGTGTCTCCCTCCTGGGGCAGCTTCTATGGGGACTGGTTCTCTGCAGCCTTACTTTTTAAGTCCTCAAAGACACAGTACAGTATTTGATTAATATCTGACAGCACGACACTTGTCACATGATTGCAACTCTGTGGTGCTTTGACCCCAGACCTTTTATGAAACTCTCAGGGAGGGCTCACATCATTTGAGCATTTAACTTCCAAAGCTCCCACTACACACACTCAGTGAAAACAACAAAGAAAGCACAAGATGCCGAAAGAGAAGCATCCATTATAATTTCATAGGGCACATGCACTCAGTATTATACTTGCTATTATTTACTGTAGGTTACATATTTATGTATAAGTGCCACTGTTTGGGGTCACATATGCAAATCCATGTAAAGTCAAAGATCTCTCAGGGTGATTTTGATGCTCATCAATTTCCATCTACACACTGCCGGTAGGCGCTATCTTTTCTCTCTAGTCTTTAGTCCAGGTCCACTGCTCTTCATTTGCCTCCATCTGGTTTTGATGGCTCCATCAAACACATCTCCAACCCCTACATCCTGCTGGCCAGCTTCCTATTCTATAAGCTCCCATGCCTCATCCTAGGAGCCTACCAACCTATCTCAAAGGGGACCATCAGACCTATGATGCTTACATTTTTCCAAGACTATCACTCCATCCAGTCCTTCATCTTCTGCTCAGCCAAGACCCAGTGGTTCATCTCCTGCACTGCTCTTTGTCCCACAGTGCTCTTTTGTCACCAACCCTTCACTCCAACGCTCCTCAAACTTAGTTTTCTCTACCATAAAAATCTCAACTCTAGAATCAGGACAGAGCTAAGGAATCAAACATCCTAAATCTCAATCTTTCTTAGCCATGTGACCTTAGCCAAGTTATTTAATCCTCTGTGCTTCAGTTAATTACTCTGTAAAATGGGTATAGTAACAGTACCTCACAGGCCACAGGTAAGTTTGAAATCAGGCTCATAAAAGGAAACCAGACACTATACTCAGAAGGTCCCCTTCTCTTTAACAAGAAATGGTAGGTTTTTACCCAAGGCATTTTTGGTGAATTAAGGGTACCAGGTCTTAACACAGTTGCAACTAACATTTAGAGCACATCCAACTCAGACAAAAAGATGAGAGCTTGGGAAACAAAATGAAATATTCACCAACACTGTTCATGTATTTACCAGCTGGGGTCGTAACTTTGATACAAGACACCATCTGAACTTGTATTTTGAGTAACAAATGTTGGAAAGCTCTAAATAAATATTTTTTTAAAAAGAGTACTATTTAAATGAAGGCCCTACTCTAAGAAAAACTGAACTGCTTAGATTTCAAAATTTGAAACTGCAGAAAGTTCTTATATTTTAAATGCTGCAGCCTGGGTGGTAGCTAAGAGTCAGAACCCCTTCTTCATGAGCATTCATGTAAGTATCTCTGGTTCTACAGGGGGGCACAGCCTTAGGATTCTCATCTACTCTTCAAAGGCAGGTGTTTGGGACCCGT
Source organism: Graphiurus murinus (assembly GCA_004027655.1). Classification (NCBI taxonomy): domain Eukaryota; kingdom Metazoa; phylum Chordata; class Mammalia; order Rodentia; family Gliridae; genus Graphiurus; species Graphiurus murinus. The sequence continues at coordinate 121,035 of PVLC010000910.1, read as the reverse complement.
GTGGATTTGGTGTCTGGGTACCATCACTTTCCCAGGATTCTCCAAGCTGAGGCTTCTGCCTTTGGTCCCCTTCCATAAACCAGCTCAGAATCTGGAATCGTGCATGTCCCCCTTCTGGCTAGATTGGCCTCAGGATATAAGTCCCAGATAACACACCTGCTAATCTGAGTCTGTGGGAGCCCAATATTCTCAGTGGAGATGAAACCCAGCTGTAAAGATGAGGGAGGAAGTCCTCTTCCTCTGCTGTCGCCAACCTTCACCCCTGGGTCATGGCTTTGGTGCTCATGGCTCTGTGGGTCTTGCACTTAGAAATGTGTTTACATCTGTTTTCCCAAGCTCCTGAGCCAGCTTTCTCTCTGCCCAGGCTCTTGTTCTTGGAGCTATCCACATGGTCCCTTTCTCCTTAGCAAGTTCTAAGCTTATGGCTGGCATCTGGAGTCCCACTGGGGAAGTCAGGACTCCATCTTTGTTCCTCAAACTCCAAAGTGGTCGGTCTTCAAGTACACCAGTAGGTTTAATCGCCCTGGTTAGAGGACTTACACAAGAACCCACTCATCTTGGGTTTTGACCCCACCCAGACAGTGACATTTGCCCTTGTCCGCCAGTTTGGTCGTTTCCCGCAGCTTCACCCTCAAGCAAACAGCAGTCCCCTCCTTTATTTACTTAAAGAAGCCCCTGTCATTGTGCCTCTGTGTTTCCTAACCATGACCTGGATCTGAACCCCATCTTTCCCCTGCAACACCCCTGCATTAAGTAATGTGCTTATAAAGAGCCATCTGTGGGCAGTGCCACTACATACAGGGAGAGACTCCAACCTGTAACTCAGCATCTCTGGCTAGGGAAGAAACACGTTCTGTGTGTAAATGCTTCTAGATCCTGAGCCTCATCTTCAAACAAGCCCACTCTAAATCTGAAGCCAGGTAGGTGATATTCCCATCGGACAGATTTATTCATGGGAAAATGGTGGAAAGTAGGATGTCTACAAGGATCTCTGGAGGAAATATTAAGTGAACAAGAATTGGTCCCAAAGAGGCACTTCAACTGAGCCAAGAGCAGGATCCATGTAAAGGAAACCAGCTCCTGCCGAGTGTGTTAATGTGAGGAGAGGACCCAGCCTAGAATCATTGGAAAGCAAACGCCAGCACAGAAGGGAGGCATTTTGGAGCTTGTCAGAGAGAGGATGAGCTAATTATGGCTTATGGATGAGCTCTGACTCAATGTAATTCAGGGAAGAGACATGCTGAGGGAAATACAGTCAGAGAAGATGGGACGGACTCCATGGGAAGAAGGTTGTGGAAACAGCAACCTGGGAACATTAATGTTTCTCTGAACAAAGGAGGGCAGTGGGGAGGCAGAAAAATGCCAACATAAACTAGTTTGAAAGTTTCTGCAAAGTAAACCACATTTGCAAAGTCTTTTAAAATACTTTCTCCTACATTATCCTGTTGAAGTTCATGCAAAGCCTTTGAAATAGGCTGGTAACTTTTTTTTAAATCACCATTCAGAAAAAAAATGAGACCCAAAGAAGTTAAACAACTTCAGAACTGAAATAAGGACTTCAACTTTTAGTTTTCAGTCTCCAAACTACATGCTTTTTCAACTTTGTCAGACAATATTCTGAAAGTCACCAAAATAAGGGTCCACTACTCTATGTAATTCCTTTGACATAAGGTTCAAGATAAGACAAAGAGATGCTACTGTGAAAGAAATCAGAACAGTGCTTGTCTCCAGGGCATTGAGATTCAGTGGGAGGAAGCAGGAAGAAACTTATTGTTTGATATCTTGATTCAGGTATAGGTTACATGCATGTGCATGTGTAAAACCTGTCATCTAACTATTCATTTAGGAGTAGGATGTTTCGCTATATATACATTACATCTCAATAAAACATAAATCAGTATCCAGACTACACTCTATTAGACAAGTCCAATTTTTGAAATCTTGAAGTTTCTGTCCATATAAATTTAGCTTATTTTGTGTCTAGAACCACTTCACAGAAAGCTCTTAATTTTACTGTCACAGAAGTATACTGTGACGGAGACTCACATCAAAATATAAAAACTAAACACTACAGTTATCCACATTTGAACTTTGCCAACCCCACAAATGACACATATTCAAAAGACCTCCATGAAGTAGGTCCAGTGAGTAACATTACCTGACGTGATTTTAAGGTGTGGTGAGAATCAGAAGCCTGCTTCCACTTGACACAAGCAGCTTTTGTTTGAGATTGAAAAGGGGAGAAGGCTGCTACATTTATCACAAGTAGGTCTACACCCTTACAATGAACTAGGCCCAAACTCCTACATAGTAAAAGCTGGTGGGAGCTGAGCAGAAGTTACTCCTTTTCTATCTTGTTTACAATTGCCACAGTCCCTACCACTCCCTATTGTACACCAAGACTCCCTGTCTACTTGTGTTTCCTGACTAGTCAGGTGATTTTTTGTTTGTTTGTTTCATATTCAAACTGTGAATAAATTAACCCATTTTTGTCCTATTATCTCAGATATCATATTTGCCCAATGGCCTATTTATAGTACGGTTTATCTATATGAAGATACCATATTGTGCCCAGGTCCCAATCATAGGACAATCTTTTGTTTTTTTTTAATTCTTAATGATCATAAATGATGTGTAAGCTCTCAATTATTATTTCCAAATTATTTTAATGTTCCTGTGTCAGTTTCACTGAAATATTTTCAGAATTGGAACTTAATGGGTGAAAAACAAGACATTAGAAGTTTTAGAGGAAAACTAAATAGTCTTAAGGAAACTTCCTGAATAAAGCCAATGAAATGCAGGCTATACTTACTCGCAGAGAAGGATTCCATTTTCTAGCCCCGTCCGAAAATCTTTATCGCCAAAACTTCTGCCAGTTACTTGCTGGAAAATAAAAAAGAAAAGGAGAGCATAAATTTTTTTCTTCTTTTTTAATCAGGAAGTTCAATTTAAAAAAAAAAATTCAAGAACCTTGAAAAACCTGGTGACATTCCAAGATGGGGAAAACTTGTGAGGCCTGAATTTCCTTCCCATGTGTAATTTTGCCTAGATCAGCTAAAGTTAAATTTAGACCATTTTTTGGAGCTTTTTCTGTCTGGCACCTCATAAGATATCCTGTTCTTCCTGACGAAGATTTGTTGCTCTTAGGGGTTCAACCACAACAAATCAAAGCTATAGCATCTCTCACGCAGATGATTCAATCCCCACACACTTTTCATAAAAGCCTATGGAAGGCACCATGTGAGGGTCTAGTCCTGGAGCACTAAAACATGAGGGGGAAGGAGATGAAAAAGTATAGACACCAACCCTTAAGAGACTAACAAGACCAGAGGACTAAACCCAAATCCATGCATAGCATGGTGTGAGGGGAGAGAGGAAATAAAAGCTGGGAAAGAATAGTTGTTTGACAACATAGGACTGAGGCCAGTCATGGTGCCCTGGCTCTCAGCAACCCTGTAGCTGGGACAGGGGCAGACAATCATTCATTTGTTCTTTAGGAAATGTTTATTGAGTACCTCCTCTATACCAGGTAAATATGTACCCTATAAACTATAAAGAAACATTTAAAATAGAAAATAAAAGCTACAGGTAATTACACTATAAATGAGATAAAAGGAAACCATGGAAAATACCTTAACAATACAAAAAGAAAAAAGGGGTGGAAGGGAGACAAAAATAGATGGAAAAAAATAAAACAAATAGATTATCGATTTAAACCTAAGCATATCAATAACCACATTAAACTGGGGTCCTAACACCCCCAGTTAAAAGGCAAATTGTCAGATTGACTTAAAAAAAAAAGCAAAATACAACTAGGTATTGCCTATATATATGTACTTTAAAGTAAAAGACAAAATGGGTTAAATAAAAAGGTGGAATAAGATATGTACACTAACCCTAACCTCTGTCTCTGTCTCTGTCTCTGTCTCTCTCTCTCTCTCTCTCACACACACAGAGCTGCAGTGATCATATTGATATAAGACAAAGGAAGTTGAGAACAAAAAATAAAAACAGAGATAGAGAAAGTCACCTCATAATGATGAATGAAAGGTCAGCTGATCAAGAAGGCACAACAGCCCCAAATGTCAATGCAGCTAATTGCAAAACTTCTAAATACACAAGCCAAAACAGGTAGAACTGGCAGGAGAAGTAAACAAATCCAGGATTGGTCAGAGATGTAAATATTTTCTTTAATAATTGATAAAACAGAAAATCAATACAGATATAAAAAGATATAACCTCTGAAGTACAAGCCCAGCCCTTTTAATTATTATTATTTTTTCTTTGCTAGATTGCTGAGAGCCTCACTACATTGCTGAGGCCGGCCTCCAATCTGTGATCCTCCTGTCTCAGCCTCCCAAGTACTGGGATTACAAGTGTGTGCCACCATGCCTGGCTCAAAGGCCTCTAAATATCTTAGCATTTTCTTTCAGGGTATTTAGGATAGAGGCACCAGGATCCTTGTTGAGAGCATGTGAGTCCAGAGATTCAGTAAGTCCTATGCCCCTCAACTTGGTGAGACTAAGTGTAAGGTCCTTGGGTCAACTGGGGGTGGCAGAGTCCATAGGTCCCAGCTTTGGTGAGTGGTTCAGAACCTTCACAAGGTGGGACTGGCACCTAGCAGGAGTCCCTGCGTGTCTCGGCCACCATTCTCATTGCTATGACTCCAAATACCTGATGACCATAACTCAGAGGAAGGAAGGTTTATTTGCTCACGGGTCTAGAGGTTTCAGAGGTCTCTGTCCATGGTAGGCCGGTCTTGCCTGCAAAGCGCAGGGCGCTGCGGCAGGAAGCAGAGAGAAGGGGAGTGGGTTGAGGGACGTAGACGATGCTCAAGGCCACACCCCCAGGGACCCAGCCCTCCAGCCACACCCTACCCGCCCACCTACAACCCAACAGATGCAACACGCCACCAATATTTTTACCCACTAATGAGATTAGAAGCCTCGTGACTCAGTTATTTCACTTCTGAACATTTTTGCACTGTCGATATATGAGCCCTTCCAAGGGACATTTTATTTTATCTTATTTATTTTATTTTTTGGTGTGTGTGGAACTGGGGATTGAACTCAGGGGCATTCTACCTCTGAGCTATACCCCCAGCCCTATTTTTTATTCATTATTTTGAAACTGGGTCTCACTAAGTTGCAGAGGGCCTCACTAGGTAGCTGAGGCTGGCCGCAAACCCGGATCCTCCGGTCTCAGCCTCCCAAATGCTGCGATTATAAGCGTGTGCCCAGCTCCAAGGACATTTTAAATCCACTTAACAGTAGGTGGGTTAAGGGTGTCTCCCTGGAAGGGTCTGTGATGTGATCTCTCAGTGCTGTGTCTGCTTCCACCACTGCCATCCACCAGCAGGTGATGCAGCCAAGGAAGGGCCTTCCCAGAGCCTGTGCCATGCTGCTTAGACCTCCAGCAGCCCAAAATGTGAGCCAATAACCCTTTTTTCTTTATAAAGTTAGCCTGCCTCTGACACTTCACTATAGTTGTGAAAATGGACTGATACAGATGCTAAACTAAACCAACAGTTCAGAATCACAAGGCAGAGCAGGGGAAGGGGGACCATTCACTGGAATCAGGAGTTTGGATGACCTGTCCCAACAACCCCTCAATATCACACATTATATATTTTAACTATAAAGACTGCTCATTACCTTTGTGGTAGCCTAAGTCATTGCTAGTAACAGCTAAACAGTCTTCAAGAATCAACCACCATCACCAATAGTCCATTTGTAGAGGAATTGAAAAGTGATAACCCAAACCTTCCCTAACCATCCCAACTGGATCCTGACTCACTGAGGACTCCAACGACCTTCCAGATGAGCTCTGGCCAAGCCATCGTCTCATCATCATTCTCCAAAAACACAAGGGCATGATGGGAAGCTTAGCAGACCCCCCCCCCCAGTGGTAGTCATACTAAGGATTGAATCCAGAGGCATTCTACCTTTGAGCTACATCTCCAACCTTTTTTAATTCTTTGTTTTGAAACAGGGTTTCACTTATTGCTGAGAGTCTTACTAAGTCGCCGAGGCTAGTCTTGAACCTGCGTTCCTCTTGTCTCAGGTGTGTACCACCATGTCCAGCTCAGGAGAACTCTTAGATCATCTGAGTGGAACTCTGGGATATGAGGTGTCAGTGTTCAGAAGCATACAGGGTGGGGGGCAGGAGAGGAAGAGCAGCAGGACTGTCAGGAGCACTTGACCACCTCCCCCAGTCCTACTCTCACACCATTTAATCAGTTAATCCTGGGAACTCCAGCCTTATAGTTATTCAGCCCCAAATCTTAAGAGTCAGGCTGACCCTGCCTTTTCCCACAAACCCAGCTGATTCTCCCTGCAGAACTTAGGCAGAGCCTGACTGCTCCTCACTGCCTCTGCTCCATCACCATTCTCCAAACCACTGGCACCTGCACCCAGATAGTGCAAGAGTCTCCTAACTGGCCTCTCGCCTGCACTCCTGCCTCCCCCTTCTATTCTTAGCCTAGGAGTTAAGTGATCCCATCAAGGTAGGTCACACCAGTACTCTGCTCAAACTCCCAGTAACTCCCCAATACCTCACTGTAGTAGAAGCCAAAATTCACACAGATCCCTAAAGTTTCTCAACATAAGAACAAGCAAACAGACACACACACACACATACACAGACACACACACACACAGACACACACACACACACACACGAATGAATGGACAAAAACTATTGGACACCACCACCACCACGTTAAAAGCAGGCATAAGAAACTTATATACCATCTCTCCATTCAAGGGGACCCTCAGAAGTACTTACAGTGAAAAGTACATCATGAACTCTGCCCTACGTGTCTTTCAGGAAAACCCAGTATCAGATTTTTCCTGCTTTGTGGTTTAGGATTAATCCAACTTAATTGCTAACCAAAATATTTATTGAAAGAACATTAAAATAGCCAGTGAGTAGATAACTTGCCAAAGCCTTGATGGTTTTGAAGGAAAAGGAAAGCTTTCATCTCCCTTAGCAATTAAACCAAAATAACAGAAGCAAAGGACATTATAATGTGTCATCACACTGTTTTATACAAGTAATGATTGAGGAAGTTCATCTTATCTGATTTTTTTTCCATAGAACTCAAAGGTAATTCTGCTTCTGAGTATGTCTATATTCATGGCTCCTTTCTAAACCATTCAAATAACTGAAATATGGAGGACTTTAAGTCAGTCTAATAAAGAAAACCACACAAGTTCACGGCAACATTTTTACAATGTGTTTATAATGTAACACATTGTACATCACCATGCTGTACTCTGCTAATTACTTTATTACCATTGTTATTATGTAATTGCCATGAATAGTACAAGGCTGCCAAGAATCAGTCTCAGCCCCATCATTACCATTTATATAAATGGCACTTTAGAAATATTTTCATTAATCTTTTGTTGTTGCTTTTCTTAATCAATCTGGTAGACAAACTACAGTCCACTAACAAACTGCAGGTCTAACGAGCATTTTAAATAAATGTCAGCAAACTTTAGTCAAATGCTCTTAAGAGGATATTCTGTTAGTTGACAAAATAATAGTCTCTGGAATCAAACAATTGTAACAAAAGATAAGACTTAATAGATGCTGTTGTTGCTGTTCCTGGAATAAAGCCCAGCTACCTCTGAGCTATACCCCTAGCCCTATTTAAAAATTTGGGACAGGGTCGGGTCTCGCTAAGTTACCCAGGCTGGCCTCGAACTTGCCATCCTCCTGCTTCAGCCTCTCAAGTCACTAGGATTGATTTAGTAGATTTTGACTTAACTTTTGAAAGACATGAATATTTCCCCAAAAGGAGGCTGTGACTTCTTCCTACAAACTGTTAATGAAAATAATCACACCTCTTTAATTCACCAAAAAAGATTATTTGCAGTCCATATGCCTACTTCTCTTCTGATCCTATCTGACTTAATTAACAAGAATGATTCTGCATATTTTTATACCTAAGTTGTAAAATAAAGCAGAACAGAATTGCTTTTATTTTTCACATTTTTTTTTCTTGAGAGATAAACCCTTTGTGGAATTGCTAGAAAAAAGTCAAATCAAAATGTTATGAAAGTTCTTTGTAAACAATGATGAATCACACTCATTTAAATAAGAACTTGCAATCAACCAGTCAATCATTTACTGAATACCTAGTTCATGTCAGGCCCTATTAGAGGGGAGAGGGAGGGAGAGAGAGAGAGAGGGAGGGAGGGAGGGAGACAGAGATAGAGAGAGAGAGAGAATACAAATGAATATATAACAATACAGTGAGTTGTTGGAAGAGAAATGTGGACAGAGACTCATGAGCAAGCATAAAGTAATCAATACAAATGGACAAACAGCATGGCCGAAGAAGTCGTTGAATGACCAGAGCTCATAGTCATAGAGCAACTACCATATATATACCTTTCTATTCTAAAAACCTGCCATGTGACAATTTATCCTAACAACTTTAAGGTGTGTGATTATTATGTCCAACATAGAATCAAGGCAACCTAGTCTTGGAAGGGTTAAGAGACATGCCCAAAGGCTCAGAGCTAGTACACAGCAGAGCCTGAACTTGGCCCCATGCTATAAGCATGATCCTATGAAGCATCTAAGCAAAGCATAAGGGGAAGCCCAAGAGTGAACTCTGCCTGAGATGGCCAGGGAAGGCTCTCAGAGGCGGCATCTGGGTTGGTCCTGAAGGGTAAGGGACTCCCCAAAAGAGGGAGATGAGGTCGACACACACAGGGCCTCTGTGAGCATTTCTTTGAGTGAGACCAGAAGCTCTAAGGGCTAAGCCCAGGGGCCTGGCAGGTGGGGAAGGGTAGGGTGACAGGAGCCCCCGTGTCAGAGTAGGCATGACCTAGACAGTGAAGGACCTCATGTTTGCACTGTCAGACAACTAGTGCCAGGACTCTGGCTTGTACTTGAACCTAGAACAAAAAGGATGCCTCAGAGATGGCGGTAAAGGGAGGGCTTCTTTGGCAATGTGTTTTTCCTCATTTGCCATAGTTTCCAACTCCTAAGGAGATTGTTCCAGAATGGCATTGTGCTCCTTGCTCCTGAATACATCCCATGGACTCTCCCACTCCATGTGTAGCTAATGACCTCACCGTTGTGGGAAGCATGCCAAGATGGGGACCACTGGCCAGATTTTCCTTGAGGGCCGCCTCTGCAGCCCCACCACATGCGTATCCCTCAACGCACCTTACCTATGTGACCTTTCCATCTCTTCCTGCCAGCTCAAAGAGGAAGGAATAAGAATTCTCTTTTCCACAGTGGGGCACTCCATGAAGGCTCTGGGTCCTGTCCCCATTCCTCATCTCAGCCTAACTCCTTTGTCCACATTGGCAGAGGTTCCCAACCTTATTTGGCTTACCACTCCCTTTTCAGAAAACAAAAAATGCAGAGCTCCCCTGGAAATCTACCTTCTTTCAGAGAATATACAAAAAGATGCGTTGACAAGTTTACATTCTTTCATGTATCTCTGTTTCTTCATTTCTTCACCCCTGGGGGTGGTTTTACCCACTTTGAATCTATAATCCACAGCATCTCTCATCTCTGCTGGTACCATAATGCTTCCTTTTTCCTAAAATCCTCAATCAACCCAGCTTTTCTACCACCATCCTACTTCCTTCCTTCCACAGCCCAAATCTCCTACATGAGTATCCAGTATCCATTACCCTGTCATCATGGCTCAGCCATCTGTAAGTCATCCTAATTTAGTTCACAGAAAACTCCCAAAGGGTCAAGAGTTAGACCTAAGTTTAACTCACAGTCCCACCAGCAGAAGCTAAATGGTCCGAAGCAGGTTAATGACCTTTTACCAACCCTCATCCTTCACCCTGGAGACATGATAATAGTACGTACTCCAGAGGTTCACATGAAGAGCAAATGAATTCATGTACACAAAACCCTTCCCAAAGCCTGACTCACAGGAAGAGATCGATGCATCTCATTATCACTAGTGGCAACAGCAATCACATGGCCATAGATCTGACTGTTGTTTTTTCTCCTTCCAGCTCTCTTTGCAGTTCTTTCCTCCCTGATCCTAAATGAGGCCACACACTTTCCTGGTTCACCTCTTATATTTAAATTGCCACATGGTCCAAGTCAAAAGACCTGTTCCTCATTTGATGCTTTGTTTTATCTTGTTTGTTTGGTACTAGGAGTTGAACCCAGAGACATTCGACCACTGAACTGCACCCCTAGCCCTATTTTATTTATTTTGAAATAGGGCCTCATTAAGTTTCTACCTGCTGGCCTTAAATCTAAGATCCTCCTGTCTCAGACTCCCAAGTACTAGGATTACAGACAAGCGTCATGATGTCTGGCTTCTCATTTGATCTTAATCAATGTCTGGGCAGAAAGAGTCAACCACGCCATCCTTTTGGATCCTTGTGTCTCCCAGGCTTCTCAACCACCTGGCACTCCTGGTTTTCTTTCACCACATTAAATAAACACTCCTCTTTCCATTACCAAATCATTTTCTCACTATAAAAATGTAAAATGGCCTTTTTCTCTTTTCACTTCTCTTTTCTTCTCTTTCTACAACACACACACACACACACACACACACACACACATACACACACACACACACACACACACACACACACCTAGACAACTCCATCAAGTCCTATATCTCATATGTGGGGATAAGACATTTTTATCCATGGTAAAGAAACCTCAAGTCCAAAATCAGATATCTAGTGTCTCACTCAACATTCCCCTCTGAGTACTTAATAAATATTTCATTTAACATGATTAATTCAAAATTCTTGACATTTGTCCCCTAATGCAACCTGTTCATCTTTGTTCCTCTTCATATCAATGAATGGCACTACCAGGTCTCTCCCTCAATTACCTAGAGACAGATCCAAGCTGCCAGGAAGAGCAATGTTGTCTCTCCAAAATCTACTGTAGGTTCTATACTAGGACACCAGTCCAAGCTTGCATCATCTGTCAGCAAGACAACTGCAGCCACCCAGGGGGTCTTTCAGGAGTTATTACCCACACGGCATCTAGGGATCTTTCTATAGATCCATCTAATCCTATCTTTCATTCCTCTCCTCCCACCACCACCAGGTACTAGGGATTGAACCCAGAGGCATTCTACCTTCAGTCTATACCACCAGCTCTTTTTAGAATTTTTTTTTTTTTTGAAACAAGGTCTTGCTAAATTGATGAAGGTCTCACTAAGTTGTTGAGAATAACCTTGATTCCATGATCTGCCTATCTCAGGCTCCCAAGTACTGGGATTAAAGATGTGCACCACTAGACCTGGCTATATCCTCTCTTTACACCAGAGTAAAGTCCAGGTTCTAGGTACAACCACTTCATTTTAAACGTGAGGAAAATAATGTCCTACAGCTTAAGTGACTTGCCCAAGGTCATACCCAGCTACCCAGCAGCAAGGGTGAGATTAGCTCCAGTTCCCATTCCACGCAAGCTGGTGTCTCAATGCCCCACCACACTGTGTTTGCATGCCCAGTTCTTCTAGTGACAGTTATATTGCTACACTTTCTTGAATAACAACCGCTTCTAATATCTATTCAATTTGGGTTGGCAAAGAAACAGCACAGCAGTCCGGGCCCGAGGTTATTTAATCAGCATTATCAGACCACGATTCCCTCTAGCACCAGCTCTGAGTGCTTAATATTGAGGATAATAAAATGCAATCTGCAGAACCCATTTATATTTTCATCATGTCATCAGAAAACCAGAAGGCGCTGTTTATAGCCATGGATTGACAGACTCTACCCAAAAAAAAAATCTAATTAAGAATACAGCCAATGCTCAAAAGCACCCTGGAGCATTAATTTCTCTGATCACGCCATTGTAGGATGGAGACACAGAAAATGGGTCAGTCCAGAGACACGTGCGTGGGTTTAGTGTGGCTGTGTTTGCACATCCTCAAGCTGTCCTTGCCTTGCAAGAAGGCAGAACAGAAGCCACAAAAAATACAGACAACACTCAAAATGAGCTCTAACATAAACAAAAGCTTTAGTGACTGATTCAAGAGCAAAGAGAGAGCCGAGAAAGAAGCTTGGGTAGGCAGAATGCTGTGGGTTAAGTCTTTGTTTAAGGAGCAGAGATGCACTTTATTACCTGGGTATCATGTTGCTCTTTAAATATTTTAGTTTTGAGCTAATTTTAGCAAATCCATCTATGTAATAGTCACCTAGTCTTCAGCATAGTGAAGTTTAAATGTAATGAATTAGATCTGGATATAAAAGTCTTGACATCTGTCCCCTAATCTAACTTATTTTGCCTTTGGTCTTCTCTAAATCAATCAATGGCATTATCATCTCTCTTCCTAACAACACAGAGACACAATCAAATCACTGAGAACAACGATATTGTCTCTTTAAAATATATCTTAAGTCTGTTTTTTTGTTATGTCTCCACACTATGACACTTGTCTAAGTGTGCTCATCACCTTTTCATTGCTGTGACAAGTACCTGAAAAATCGACTCGAACAAGGAAAGAACCAGGTGTGGTGGCACACATGTGGTTCAGAAGTAGAATGTCCCTGAGTTCCATCCCCAGTACCACAAAAAAGTAAAAATGAAAAAAAGGAAGGAAGGAAGGAAGGAAGGAAGGAAGGAAGGAAGGAAGGAAGGAAGGAAGGAAGGAAGGAAGGAAAGATATATTTTGGCTCATGGTTTCAGAAGTTCAGTCCATGGTTGGCTGGCTCCATTGCTTTGAGCCTGAGGAGGAAGGGAAAGCTGCTCAGCTCACGGTGGCTCAAAAGCAGAAAGAGAGAGCAGAAGGGGCTGAGGACAAGAAATACCCAACTAGGGCACACATCTGTGGCCCACTTCCTCCAACTAGACCCACCTCTTAAAATTGCCATCATTTCCCAATAATGTCATCAAATTATCAATCCATCAGTATCTTATCAATCGATCATTGTGTGTGTGTGTGTATGTGTGTGTGTGTGTGTGTGTCCAGTGATTGGACCCAGGGGAGTTTTACTTCTTAGCCACACACTCAACTCTTCTTAGTTTTTGTTTTGAAACTGGGATCTCACCAGGATACTGAGAGTCTTGCTAAGTTGCTGAGGCTGATCTCCAACCTGTGATACTCCCGACTCAGCCTCCCAAGTACTGGGATTACAGGTGTGTGCCACTACCCTAGGTTAATCCATCATCTTCTTAATCTGCTGATCAGATCAGAATTCTCATCTTCCAATCCCTTTCCAAACCCCAGCACCTCTGGACATCACTGCACTTCATCAATAATTTCTAGGAGTGGATTTTCATATTTGTTTTGATGACAGTCATTTTCCAGTTCACTATCAATCACCGTATTTTATGGTCGACTCTCTCTGTCACCTACTCATCACGCAGAATCGCCCAAGTCCACATGACGTTAGTACTGAGGACAAATGGGGGAAGGGGTCAACCCCTTGGCCTCCTGTTTTGGGGAGATGAACTAGAGCAAGATACTCTGCCAAGCACACACTGTCCTGTAGACATTGTAGAACTGCCCGGAGATGTGATCGATTTCACGATTTGATATTCTAATAACCGAATAACTTCAGCTGAGAATCCAAAGTAACCACAAGACTGCTGCACATTGTCAACACTCAGCATTTTAAACGGCGTCAACGTCAAGGGAGAAAACGACGGGAACCCACCTAAACAAGTTATTAGGTTACCAAACGAAAATAAAGCATGGTGAAATACTCAGTAGAGAGATAGGATGATGGCATTTCAAATAGCCTTCCTCTAAGCCACCCTGCCCAGCAATGCTACTGAACTGAGGAGTTAAGCCTCAATGCAAGCTTTTGAGGGAACAAACCATATTCAAACTACAGCATCCACTAGGAACAGGGTGGCTGTGATCCATACATTCCTACTGCATATTTTTATTTTTTATTTGAACTCAGAGGCATTCTACTTACAAGCTGCAGCCTCAACCCTATTTTATTTTGAAATAGGGTCTCCCTAAGTTGCCACGTGTCTCCCTAAGTTGCTAAGGCTGGCCTCAAACCTGAGATCCTCCTATCTCAGCCTCCCAAGTACTGGGAATACAGGAATGCACCACCATGCCCAGCTACATAAGCACATTTTAAAATGAATGTTTGAAGACTAGACAAGGGAACCAATGTACTGTTTGGTTTTGGAGAAAAACACAGTGTCTCTGAGAGTCTGTCATCTGGATAATTCCAGGGGGGCCCTTGGGGTTGGTATGACCACAGTGCCCTCACCCTCCTTCAATGGTTCCTTTGTATGAATCACACAATTGTCTAGGGATACCTAGTCAGCATGCAGGGAGTGGCCCAGAGTCAAGAACCCTAGGTTCCAGCTGTAGTTCTAATAACCAGGGACTTCCAGCAAATCGCTTCATATCTCAAAGTCTACGATTCCTTTGTACAGTTCTGCAGGCTCTTCTGAAGCCTCTTCCACTCCACCTCTCACCCTCTCACCTTGAAATGACTATGGCAGTAATAACAGCATCTTTCATTGAACCTCAGTTCATTCATTGACTCTGCGGTGCCATGTGTGGTAATCAGAGTGACCGCAGCTGGTCCCACAGGTTGTGCCCTGAACAAGGGCAGCAGCTGAGGAGATAAGTTGGTTTCCTTTGCCATGCCAACCAAGCCCTTCTGAAGGAAGAGTCCTCTTTTCCTAATTCACATAAAGCCTCTGGCTATGCCAAGCTCATGGAGTCCACTCTAAGAGGAGGTCTTTTTCAAGTTACACAAAGGGGCCGGGTGTGGTGGCACAGGCCTGTAGTCCTATCACTTGGGAGGCTGAGACAGAAAGACCACAGGTTCAAGGACAGCCTCAGCAATGTAGTAAGACTCTTAGCAATCTAGCGAGACTATATTTCAAAATAAAAAGGGCTGTGGATGTATCTTGGAAGAAGAAAACCCCTAGGCGCAATCCCCAGCACCATGCACAGAAAGAAAAAAAATAACACAAGGTGGCTCAGTGGGCCATTGGCAGCCCTGTGAGAAGTGTTGTTATTATCCCTGCTTTCAGGATGAAGAAATTGAAGTACAGACTCAGGTAATTTGCCCAATTTCCTGTGGCTAGCAGGTGGCAGGGCCAGGATAACGGCAGGGTGGTCTGGCTTCTGACCCACGCTCCTAACCACTAGTGTATGCTGCCTAAATATGTCGGTGTCCTACTGATTTTCTCCTATTATCTGGAGAGTTGTAAATAAAAACATGACTTCCTGCTGCCTGCACCGCCTTCTTCTCCCTCCAAAGAGCCTTTTCCTCAAAATGTGGAATAAGAAAAGAAATGCCCCAAACCAGAAAAGCATCAGAATGTCAGCACGCTCAGCATCGATTCACCCAACACCGTGGTGCGAAGAGTCACAGCCCTGGCGGTGCCGCAAGACTCTTATCTCTGTTCTTCTAAAAACCATCACTAGTAGCCAAAGAATCCAGCTTGAACGTCCTATATAGAACTTGATTCCCTACAGAATGAAAAGTAAATAGGCACTAATGGAGGGTGGAGAGGAAGAGGAGGAAGGAAGAGGAGATGCCTCATTTGAGACCATCAGGCATTCCCACAATGAAATGCTTCCCTACCTGTCTTGCTCTGGTTCTTTGAATGTACATATAATGTTTTATGGCAGGAAATCTGTTCTCTTGGCTGGCCTGTGATGGAGACAGCAGGTGGTAATCCCAGCCTACTAAAATGCCACCCATCACTGGGTTTCATGGGTGTGGCAGCGAGGCTCCCCTGGGAGTGAAGGCTTCTCTGGCTGGGAATTGGGCTCCCCTGACCTCCTCCTTCATACAGGATGCCGCATCAGTGCAAGAGGAAGCCCCTTTGTCCTACGCCAGCGTGGGACAAAAAATTATGAGAACCCAATGCGATGCTGAAGTATCCAGTGCAATGAAAGAAAAGACAAGATTAATTTTTATAAGCCTTAATAGGTGAGACCCATACAAATAAGCAACAAATAAATCAACAACCAGCAAGCAAACAAACAACAGGACCTTGTACCCACACATCATCATAAAGTTCATTAACTAGACGACTGTGGAAAGAACTAAAGGAAAAATAAATTGTAAAGGCAAGCATGTTATTGTCATAACACTCACTGTGTTCTAAGAGGTCCAAATGTCCAAAATCTAAAATGCTCCATGTCTAAAACTTTTGCAAGCCAACATGAAACAAGTAGAACATGCCACACCTGGCCTCATGTGATGGGCCGCAGTCAGAATGCAGGTGCACTAAAAATATTATATAAAGTTACCTTCAGGCTATGTGTATAAGGGGTATATGAAATACAAATTGATTTTATTTTAGTCTTGGGTCTCATTCCCCCAGATATATTATGTATATGCAAATATTCCAAAATCTTAAAAAAATGGAAACAAACATTTTAGATAAGGGATACACAACCTGTAATCAGGTCATCTTGAGAGATGGCTTAGGACTAATGACGTTCTGCTAAGTGCTTAACAACCAGTTCCCTGATGTTCAGCAGTTTTCAATCTCCACGGTATAATTATTCCCACCATGGCTGAACTCAAGCTCAACCTGATGCCACTGTATGCAGAGGGGCAAAGAAACAATGAAACCCTTTCTACCTAGTCACATGAGCTAGCTCCAGAACCTTGCTGCAAACTTACAGTCTGTATTCCATATATTATGGGACAGATAGTTAACTTAAAAGCAGTGTTCCAACTGCATTACAGTTTCCAAATATCCATGACACTGGAGAATGTTACCAAACAATGATTGGGAAAAAAAAAAAGCAAATAACTATATAAACATGTAGATGCTTCTAATGGAATTTTAAAATACTTTTTCTCCCTTTCCATTATTGGAAAGCCAAGAATGATAGCAAAGCTAGCAACTGTCCCCAATCTATTCTTGTATACAGTGATACATTTTTTAACTAAATAAGTTTGTAGACAGTTAACCAGGTTGCAATCAACTTTTAGATGATAAAAGGCATGAAACAGCCCACTTCCAAGATGAGGAACATACTATCCACACTAGTCTCTCGATGGCACTACTAAGGAGATAACAAGTAGAAGTAGTAAGGCAGACCAGTTGCTGCTTTGTTGCTGATTGACACGGGGATCTGTCGTTTGTAAAAAGGAGGGGGGGAGATTGCTGCTATTTACAGCAACCAACAGCTCTGTTCTTTATTTTTTTGATTGCTGCCTGCTGCCTGAGTCTCTTTGGCTTCATCCATTATGCAACATGTTGCTATTGATGGGGCCAGATATGCTATTGCACAGAACAGCAAACCTAAGGAAAGACAAAGACACGGGCCTGCCATCTAAAAGGGCATGCAGTAAACAGCGCATGCCTTTCACCCTCTTCCCACTCTCCATACTGGCAGGTCCTTGAGGATCCACACTCACACCAACATCGTCCAGTTGTCATTTTTATGGCACTGGGGGAGTTCAAATGCAAAGGCCATATTTGTTTTCCAGATCATGTCTCTAGAGGAATTTGACGATTGTTTCCTGGACATTGGTCTTCACATTTATTCTCAGGCCTACCCAGGAGAAAAATGCTCATGGTAGCACTTCCCAAAGTGTTCTACAGATCCTAGGCGCCATGGGATGCTCAGACATTTGATGCGGAAAAAAGGATCCATGGTCAAGTAAGTGTGGGGAATGCTATATTGAGATTTTTATTTCTTATTTTTTAATTTTTCTTAGTTCCTCAGGACTGACAGCATGCTAATGGGATCCTCCCCTGGGATAAAATACAGTTTCTCAATCTGTCTAACCAAGACTCCTTTCCAAGAAGTCTCTGGTTTGAGGGGCCAATGTTCTATGGAACTTGCAGGAGCAACTCTGGCTTTCTGCAGAGCTGGTGAACTGTTGGCCTGAGGGGTGAACAGGCACCCATATGTGTTCTTTTACCTTTGCTACATTGGCACACATTAATTTTTTAAATGTGAATAATTCGGAGGCTGAGAAAAGAGGACTGAAGGTTCAAGGCCAGCATGCAGTAACTTAGTGAGACCCTGTTTCAAAATTGTAAATAAAATAGGGATGGGGGTAGAGCTCAGAGATAGAATGCCCCTGGATCCCTGGATTCAATCTCCAGTACTACAAAGACACACACATACACACACACACATGAATAAGCCACTGCTATGGTTTGAATGTCTCCTTCAAACCCATGTTGAAATTTGTTGTTGTAACAGTATTAAGAAGTGTGATCTTTAAGAGGCAAAAGCCTCACTAATGGTTGATGTCATTGTCACAGGAGTGGGTTAGTATGAGAGTGATTTGTTACAGGCTCCGCCCCCTCTTACTCCTTCTCTCTTGCCCTTCTACCATGTCATGTCAAGATACAACAAGAATCACCAGGCGCCAGCACCATATCCTTGGACTTTCCACCCTCCGAAATTGTGAGAAATAAATTTCTTGTCTGTATACTTTTCCAAGTCTGTTGTATTCTGTCATAGCAATGGAAAACAGACTAAGACAGCCGCCAAAATTAAAAAACCAGAAGAGCTAACTTTTAAATAATACAACAAAGGTTTGTTGTTGTTGTTGTTGTTGTTATTATTATTATTATTATTATTATTATTATTATTGCTTCTCTTAAAAAATAAAAAGTGGACCAATGGAGCAGCAAATGCCCACAGGTTTGCCCATCTTGGGCAGAATATTTTAAGTCATTAAAGAATAAAACACCACACCAGATAAGATATAGAACTTAGAACAAAGTTAAGGAATGAAAATCAACAAGTTTGCTGGGGCACACAAGTGAAATAGGACAGCAAGGCTGGGTATTAAAGACTGAAGTCTTCCCAAAAGTGAAGATGAACTCAGCTGGGCAAGGCAAAAGAAGAAAAGTTCCAGAAACCAAAGTGTGTGGCTGGCATCAATGTCATAAAAATAGATCACAGCAGCCTCTCAATATAGATACAAAACACACACATCTGACTTTTTAATTTGAAATTTAATTGAGAAACAAAGCAGTTAGGAATTTTGACATTAGACATGGATGGGTCAAATCAAGCCATTTGGCCATTAAATCTAATTTCTAGGGTGATAAACACTAAATATTTCTTTGATACATGACTGACTCAGTCATTCCCAAAACAATTTCCATCAAATGCCAGGTGCAAAAGCAATTAAAGCAAAATCCTCTCCCGTTCCACAGACCTGGGATAGCAGGGCCTGCAAGCGCCAGTGAACCCGTTCAAATATAATTCTGAAACCTCAGAGATCCTATTACTAAGAAGCAGAAATAGATTTTCAAGTGCTGGCTTTGAAATATTAAGCATTGTTCCACCCAGCTTCTTCCACCATCCCAGAACATTTATTAAAAACCAGTTCAAGATGAGTCAGTTTCCAAAAGAAAATACCAAATCTAAAGTCACGATGCAGGGTAGTTTTGACTTCACCACAATGAGATAGGCACATTTAAAAAAAAAAAAACACACTAAGATTTTCTTAATAAGAAGGAAGCACTAACACATGATAGAGCAGAATGTATTTGCTGATCCAAGTTAAGATCTAACTATTGCTGTTCTACAATTTCTGTTATTTTTCACCAAATGACTATTCCAAAATTTCTGCTAATAATCCAAAGCCCCAACCCCCAGACTCAATCAATTTTCTATCTATATTTTCAAAAGAATGCCTTGCTTTTGAAAGATCGGTATGCATTGACACACAAGAATGATCACTCTCCAAAATCCTGGGCACCGCCAGTATCCTCTCCACCTTTGAACCTCCTTTCCCACTTGCAATCAAGCATGGCCTGTCTCTTACGTCTGAGCTATACCACTACCACTATTTTATTTTTTATTTGGAAGCAGGGTCTTGCTAAGTTGCTGAGGCTAGCCTTGAACCTGTAATTCCTCCTGTCCCAGACTCCCAAGTACTGGGATTACATGCATGTGCTACCATGCCCAGCTACAATAAGGACTTTCAAACCTAGTCTCATGCTGTTCAGAGCCACTAAAATGGGAGATGTGAACAAGGAGTAATATGATTTGATTAACATTTTTAAAAATTTACTCTGGCCATCCTATGGAAAATTGACCTGTGGGGAAGAAGAAGGCAAGACTAGAGAGAGGAAGGCCAATAGGACCCAAGGATACTAGTCAGAGGAGAAAGTGGAAACTTGGACTGAAAGACAGCTGGGGCGGGGGAATTGAGACATGGGCAGATCCAGGTTTATTTTGAAGGTAGAGGCAAAAGGAATTTCTGATGACTAACCCATGTGAGATATTAGGAAGAAGAGCTCTATGTTTTGATCTTGAGCAATAGGGTCCATGCCTGCATGATCTATTAGCACAGGGAAGGCTTGAAGAGGAATAGCTTTTGAAGAAAAATCAAATTCTAGTTTTTCCTATTAAGGTCTAATTGTCTATGCACTATCTAAGCAGAGACACTGAAGGAACAGTCAAATGTACTAGAACTCAAAGGAAGAGATAGAGCTAAAGATACACATCTGAGTGTGGGTGATTTCATCTATGAAGTGTGCAAGAGAGGAGGTCCAATAGTGAACACTGGGGCCAGTCAACAATCAAAAGGCAGAAAAAAGGGAAGAGTCCAGCAACGGAGAACAGGAAAGAAGGACCAATGAGCCAAGAGGCCAATCGTGAGATAAGGATGTTGTGGAAGCCAAAGGAGGAAAAAAAGCTAGGTGTGGTGGCACACGCCTATAATCTCAGTACTTGAGAGGCTGAGACAGGAGGATCACAGGTTCAAGGCCAGACTCCACAATTTAGCAAGACTCTTAGCAACCTAGTGAGACCCTGTTTCAAAACAAAATTTAAAACAAACAAAATTTAAAAGGCTGAGAATACATACAGGTCAGAGGTAATATGTCCCTGGGCTCAATCCTCAGTACCACAAAAATACAGAAACAAAAATGCAGGAGCAAAAGAAGGTTTGAAAATAGAAGTAATAATGAATAGTCCAATGCTATTGAGGGGCTGGCAGTTAAGGACACTGGTGATAGTAGTGTGCACATTTCTACAAAATAGTGGGTATGACAGCACACTGGAGTGGGGAAAGGAGAGGACACAGGGTCTCTCTGGCTGAGCAGAGAAGCAGCTGGAGATGGATGTGACCGGGGAGAGCACGAGCATCCCTAAACAAGGAAAGCAGAGTTAACCAGTGCAGGTGCTGGCAAATGGCGAGTTCAATGACAAGAAGATGGGTTTCAGATTGCTTTTAGAAGTCATAAGCTGAGAGAGAGAGAGAGAGAGAGAGAGAGAGAGAGAGAGAGAGAGAGAGATGGAGATGGAGAATGAAGCCAGAGGCTTGGGGGGGGGGGCAGAAAAGATGCACAATGGAGACGGTGAGCTGAGACGTGGGTAGTGGACAAAAATGTGCTATCCACTTAGGGTTAGTGTCATTCCTCCTTCCACGCCTCAGTTCTCTTTCCAGGACCTCAACAGCTCTGTGGCTGTCCTCCAGGAACACAAAATCCTGAAACTAGGCTTAAAGATGAGCAAGGTGGGGGGGATGTAGCTCAGTGGTAGAGTGCTTTCCTAGAATGCACAAGACCCTGGATTCAATCTGCATGAGGGATGGAGGAATGAATGAATGGAAAGAAGGGAGGGAGGAAGGAGAGGAGGAAAGGAAATGAGCCTGAATGTGTTCAAAAAACTCAAAACCTGACAGGCAGAGGTTTGTTTGAGATTTTTGGAAAAAAAAAAAAAAAAAGCAATGTTACGATCTTGAAAGGAGTTGTTAGAATTAAAAGGAAGGGGAAGACTGAGGTTCATTATTGGAAATACTAACATCTACTGTGTATACATACGTGAAAATCCCAATATCAGTCTCAGTCCTCTGTATGGGAAGGAAGGAGACGGAGAGGTGGAGTGGGGGGGTACCAAGTGCTGTGTTGTGCATGTATGTCAATGTCAACATGGTTTACATTATGACGTGAGATGATAATGCACCAATAAAAGCACATAAAACAAAAGAATTAAAAGGAAAGCTTTTCTGGACTATGTCACCAGCTATGCCTGGACACCACGGAAAATGCCTATGGCTGTGAGCATGGCCAATGGGCCACCATCAGAGGCGCCTTCATCACTCATTTTGACAAGTACATGGGAGTCACTGATGAGTGAGGCATGCCAAAGAAACAGCGCTTCAAAGACTTTGGAAATCTGTTACTGGCTTAAAGAGGCAGGCAAAAAAAAAAAAAAAAATAGATGAATTGGATATGATTTGGGGGTTGCAACGACACTTACATATTCTGGAGTAATATAAAAGATCCTATTTCCCTTGCAGAAGCAGCACAGTGGGAAAGTGCCAGTAACACAAATGTGTTTGGCTTTATTTCAATTGTTGTGGGTGGATGGTTTAAACAATATCAATTTCTAGGTACTAAAGGGTACAGCTCACTACCTTCCCACATTGGAAGACACATCATGGGCCAAAGGAAGCATGGGATGACCCTCAGGTCACAAACATCTGTGACATCCTTATACATATCATGGTGAAAGCTATCTATTGGCTCGTTTTCAGAGCCACCATGATGACAAAACCTCTACTGAGTCAGAAGAAAGATCCAAAAGCCACCAGGATAAACACTTGGTCTGGGTTTCCCAGGGTACAGTGACAGTTCTTCAACTTCTTAAAAACAAGAGTTTCTCCACAACTGAGTTTCACAAATATTCCTAACAACAAAATCCCAGAAATATGAGCTGCTACCCACAAGCAATGCCAGTCAAATAATGGACCCTAAGACAGTATGAAAGTAAACAGGACTCCAAAAGCAGGCCCCGGTATGGTCATCAACTTTGATCTGATTTAAATGAAGGGAAACCAGATACTTGATAATGCAGGGCTGCAGCTTTACCCCCAACCCTTGAAGCTAGTTGATAATCTCTTAGATTTCAGAATGGTAACATACATACTGTCTGCTATGAAATAGCTCCAAAATGTCTGGGGAAGCAGCCCATAATTGAACCCAATATTTTTATGGTAAAATGTTTGAATAGTCACATTAAAGGTAATAAATAAAGATAATGAAGGGCTCAAGACATTTTGGATCAAGTGAAGGCTTTGCTACTAATTATAGAGAGAAAGGAGGAAAGGGAGGTGAGAGGAAGGAAAAGAAAACAAAAAGTAACAAAAACCAAAATTAAAAGAAAAAGAAAGCTGCCACTTCCCAAAGCTTGTGGGGTTTTGCAATTGTACCCAAATAATCATAGACCTGTAAAAATAAAAGCAAACATGCAGGTTTAGCTGTTGGGCTTGTTGTATTGCACTATTAGACTCCCAAAGAGCCAGGATTTCTACCCCATGAAAAGTAAATGAAAAAACTATGGAGATTATGAAAACACGGACAAGCATCAGTCAAGCACCATCTCTTGGACACCGTATGAATGGTGCCCGGCATTGCATCGGTGCTCCCAAAGTACAGTGATGAACGGAGCTGAGCATTACTTGCCTCTGTTATGGTCAGATCTACAATGTCCTCTGAAGAGGTCAGGGTTGATAAAGTCATGAGGGTTGTAATCTCATCAGTAGATAAATCCATCACTGGGTGGTAACCTAAGCCCGTGAGGTGTGGCTGGAGAAGGTGGGTCCCAGGGTGTGGCCTTAGGGACTCTGGTAGTATCTTTGAATCTCCTTGCTGGATGCTCTCTTGCTGCAGGGCTCCAGGAGGTGAGAACAGGGCCCTCGCTCTCTCCCTCCTTCTGCGTCCTGCCATCATGCCCTGAGCTCCAGACCCTGGCCTCAGGTAACCTGAACCTGGAATCTTCAAAAGCTGTGAACAAATAAATCTTCCTTCTTCTAAGTTGTGTGATCAGTTACTTTATAGTATAGCAGTGAGAATGTTGACCAAGACAGCCTCCAAGTTCAGTGGTACCTACAAATACAATGTTGAGTAAGCTGCTTTCCAGCAGAGTCGCAAGACACATAAATATAACATGCTTATTGACCATTGACCTTCCAAGAACATCATCCCTGGTGTGTGAGTAGTAAGGACCATGTTCCAGATCTGAATTCCTCTTGGACAGGATCAGAACTAACAAGAAGGAATTTAATTTAATAGACTCAAAAAGACCCTTGTGTACTCACATTCAAAGCAGTGGTTTTCACAATAGCTAAAAGATGAAAGATGAATAAATAAAATGTGTATACACATACAATGACTGCTATTCAACCTTGGGAAAACAAAAATGTGGGATATATACAAAGTAGAATTTTACTCAGCCATAAAGAACAACAAAATTATGTCATTTGCAGGAAAATGGATGGAACAAGAGAATGCTAAGTGAGATCGGCCAGTCTCAGAAAGTTAAGGGTTGAATGTTTTCTCTCACATATGGAAGCTAGAGAGAAAAATAGGAAACAAAAGGGACTTTTGAACTTTGAGAAGAATGGCCACTAGAACAGTGGGAGGGGAGGAAAGAAGGAGTGGGAGGGGGAAAGGAAGAACTGAGGAAAGAAACAGTTCAAGTTATGCTGTGCCCAGGTACGAGGCATCACTACCAACCTTGCTGTTATGTATATGGAGGGGTGGGGAGCAGGGTAGGGCCTGAAGAGAAACACACCAAGACCTGTGTGCACGTGCATTTGTATGACTTGACCCTCACTCAGATGCATCATTATAATGCACCAATAAAAGTATTAAAAAAAGGGAAAGAAAATTCTGACATATGTTACTACATAGATGAAACAGGAGGACATCACTGAGTGAAACAGGCCAGTCCCAACATGGCAAATACCATATGAATCCACTTATATGATGTACCTAGAGTAGTTAAATACATACAGACAGAAAGTAGAACAGTGGCTGCCCTGGACTGGAGGGCAGGGAAATGAGGAGTTATTGTTTAATGGGCAGAGAGCTTCAGTTGGGGGAGACAAAACAGTTTTGAGGATAGATGGCAGTGCTATCTGCCCAACAACAGGAATGCATTATAATAATTTTAAAAGATTTCAATACTAAAAGAAAGCATACCTTGCCAACTTACACGGAACAGCCTGGAAGATGACACAGTAACTCTATAAGGGGCAGCTTACAGAGCACCAAATTACAGAGTGTAGTGATGAACCAGAAAGTTGTGTGGATAGCTAAAAGGAAAAGAAGACCCAACTGTTTGCCATAGAATAAACAATCTCTTTGAAAATTTGCAGTGATCTTCAGGGCAGGCGGGTGACTTCTGAGACGATGTGTAGCTTACATTCTCTCTTAGCTGAGGTGAAGGAACTGATCTGATTCTAAGGCTTGGTAATGATCATAAATTTGGAAGGCTCAGGAAGTAGAGTTCATCAATTAATCAAGAAAGAAGGGGAGCTGGATGTAGTGGTACATGCCTGTAATCCTAGTAATTGGGAGAATGAGACCAGAGGATGACAGATTTGAAGCCAGCCTCAGCAACTTTGTGAGACTCTTGGCAACCTAGGAAGACCCTGTTTCAAAAACAAAAATAAAAAGGGCTGGGGATATAGCTTGGAGATAGAATTTTAAGAAAGGAAGGTAGAAAAGAAGCAAGGTAAGGAGGAACTATTACCTATTAACAGTGCTTCTCAATATAATTGTACATTACAGGAAATATGGCACCAGGCAGATACTCTAGTGAAACTTTTCTGGGATGGGGCCTGAACATTGGCATTTGTTTTTCAAGCTTCCCAGGTAATTGAACCACTGACCTAGAGCAGGGATCTACAAGGGTATTCTGTAAAGGGCTAAACAGCAAATCTTCTAGGCCCTATGAGCCATCTTGTCTGTCATTCCTATTCAACTCTCCTATTGTAGGGTGAAAACAGCCAGAAACCACACATAAATAAATAGGTGTTGCTGGAAGGAGAACCTTGGACTCAGAGAGGAGTAGAAATAATATAAATCACTAGTTATGGAGTTAAAAACTATGTCAAGGGAAGCATACTGCTCCAGCTCCCCATGAGACAGATGCAACAGAACAATATAAGAAGCAGGCTGTAATTTGTGTCTCAGACAAACTTCTTTTAAAGGGAGAGGGAACCCATGGAGGAAAAAAGACAAGGAACACCCAAAGAAGAATTACGATCCAAGCTACAGAAGAAGAGGCAGCAGAGAGGTGAGCAAGAACAGAGAGGATCCCAACTCAAAGACTGGGGCAGTAGGGAGGGACCAAGGACTATTCAAGCTTCTCAGATGGGAACAAACATGAAGGCAGGTAGGAATCTCTGGGACATTGGGACACTGGCTCAGAGACTTAGGAGTGCCAAGGAGGGAGTGACAAATGGCAACACAGGGGTAGGAAAGCTTGGGGACCCTGCCAAGAACAAAAGAAATAAATACCAGTAGAAGAAAGACTATAGGCAATGCAAATTGAAGAATTCCCTCCTCTGAATTTGGAGTAGTTAGCCAAGTTGAATTCTGGGCTGCCAGGATTATAGTAGTGGTTCAAAAGAAAACTGTGGACATTTGAGCTTCTGACTGTACAGAATGTGCACCAGAAGGTAGACAAGCAAGGGACTACCATTGTAAACTTCTAAATCCTGCAGAAAGATGGGTATGCTTCTGGTCTCCCACTGTGATCCACGAGTAGATTTATGCCCTAGAATATTTGCTGACTCAACAAATATTTCTATGTGCCTACTGTGGAAACAGACTGTGCTCAAGACAAGAAACATAATGGGGAGGCACGTGGAGAAGACTGGCTAAAAAAAGCATACCCAGGTGTGAAATTGCAACTGCTATAAGTTCCAGAAAGGAAAAATATCCAGTGCTAGGAGAGCTTAGAATAAGGAGAACTGATCTACTCAAGAAAATGGCTCCTAAATGGAGATCCCAAGTACAGGTAGGAGGGAAGGGAGGAAGGAGTTGAAGGAATTCACCAGGAAGAGGAGACGTCACAGTGCACAGCCCAGTGGAGGGAGGGCCTGGGTCAAGTAGGAGGGATGGGAGAAAGGAGATCAGAGCTGGAGCCCCAAGAGCAAGGGGAGCTCCACCTCCCCAGAGCTCTTGGAGCCTGGCCAGAGTTGGGGGTGGAACAAGGACCAGGGCACAGCCTTCAGGCACCAGAGAAATAAATGTCATCAGAACCCAGGAACAATGCAGCTACATAGGGACTCTAAGCAGAGCCGGAGCAGAGATGGGGGGTATCAGAATGAGATATGTGTTTCAGGAAGATGAAACTGTGAAGAACAAGGGGCGAGAGATGGCGTGGTAAGGAGTGGATGCAGAGAAGACACTGGATGCTCTCCTGGAAGACTCCTACTAGAAACATCCCTGCTGGTGGTAGAGTTCTACCAATTTATTTTAAAAATGGCCACGTTCTGGATTCTGGACATTTATCACAGATTTACTGGCAAACGAAAAACCATGAAACCTTTTCTTATTTTCTCCTATTTGGGGCCCTAAACACAGATCACATAGTATCTGCTATAGATTATGGCTGGTACAGAAATGTGGGTATACCACAAAAAGAAAGAGACTCTGGGAAGCTAATCACATCTAGACCTTAAGCAGTTGACACCTTGGTCACCCTGCTCAAATCTTCAAGGGGTCTCTGAGTTTGGGGAAAGAACTACATAACTAAAAAAAAAACAAAAAACAAAAAACATGGATTTTCCTTAGCTCATTCTCGGTGTATATAAGCACCTTGGAACCTTCTAGAGGTAGACAGTTGGAGAAGCCAGCACACAACTGGCTCAACATTCAGGTGGTCCAAGATCCTGGATCCTCCCTAAGCAGCCCCATCCCAACATCACTGAGACTTGTGTCATGTCAATGTTCAAAATCACTCTGGCCTCTCCCATAATACAAACTACACATAGGAGACCAACATATGCTATTAAACCTATGTTTGCTGATTTCACAAAAGATGGAATTTCAATATAAACTCCAAAAAATACAAGGTCTATTTTAAATTTCCGGACAATTACAAGTGAAGCAAAATGCGGCCTTTTGCCAGCTGTATTAGTTTTTTTTGGGTTGGGGGGGAAAAAGTCGAACAGATTTTTTCCTCTTTTATGTTTCATATCCAAGCCACAAGCCAGCAAACATTGGTATTTACTCCAAAGTTAATAAAAGTAAATTACTTTGTGGTTTTTGGGTCATTGGTGTAAAACTTGTGCTCCTTTTAGTTTATGTTATGTACAAAAGTTCAAAATTCCAAGATGCATCCAGCACCAATTGATGGCTTACGTATGTTTTTCTATGTGATTCAAAGCATTTTTTTTTTTTTAGTTTATGTTTGAATTACTTCAAGTCTGCTATGCCAAATGTCTTGCGACTCCTGTGGGATCCCTTT
Source organism: Graphiurus murinus (assembly GCA_004027655.1). NCBI lineage: Eukaryota > Metazoa > Chordata > Mammalia > Rodentia > Gliridae > Graphiurus > Graphiurus murinus. The sequence continues at coordinate 92,876 of PVLC010000910.1, read as the reverse complement.
TGTCTCTTCTTCTATGATTTGACTTTTGTGATGGTGAAACGTTTTTCTTTTTGATACATCCCCTGGATTATCATCTACTCAAGGAGGAAGTCAGATTTATGAGTTAATGAAACCTCTCATCTCAAACTGTAAGTTACCTGTATAGATGTTTTTTCTCCCCAGGGAAATGGAATCTAATTAATCCTTTTTGTGATTGCCTTTTTTTTTTTTTTTTTTCCCTAAAGGATACAAGCCTACTGAGACCAGCACAAACGACTTGAAAAGAACACCGGAGGACCTAATACACAGATGTCAAACATACTGCCCCCTCCCAAACCTATCAAGTCCCCACGCCAGATGTTGGGGCTGCACATATTTAAAGTTCAGCATTCTTTCCAGCCAGTCTTTCCATCAGCCAGATGCTCAAGTTGACAGTTCCCTTCATAATTATTTATCATACAAAGAAGATTTCGCAGACCTAAAGCAGCAGCCCCTTCATAATACCGGCCAAAATGCTAAAGAGGTTGATGTTCTGCAAGCTGTCCAAAAACATGCTACTGATTTAGATAGTCCTGCAGAGCAATCCATCACGGTCTAGGCCTCAGTGAAGGGCCGGGATGCACATGTTCATTTCATTAGGATTTTACTTAGGTCTGGGCACTCTTCTCCTTTATGTTTTTAAATGAAGGTAATCATTTCCATGCAAAGCAAAGGGACAGCATGTGAAGGGGAAATGCCACTTGGGCTTAATGTTTTGCTGATGGCCTTTGCAATTCTAAATCCTTGGAAAAGTTTTATTTAAAAAAAAAAAAAAAAACAAAAAAACAAGATTAGGTGGAGGGCCTTCCAGCTTAGGAAATTGCCAAGCTTTAAAGAACCTAACTGAAATCAGGCCCAGTCCTCAAAGCAACCCAGGTAAGATCTACCTCTGCTTTCTGTCGTTTTTGTGGAAAGTTGGTCACAAATGTTCTAAGGACGTATCAGTAAGCTAAGTCTCTTTTGCTGAGGTGATTTGAGGCAGCAATTATGTCACCTCTTGGAGTCCATGGAGGATTGGTGTCAGGATGTCCTCAGGTATCAAAATCTATGGCTGCTCAAGTCCCTTATAGAGAATGATGTCATTTTTGCATATAATCTATGCACATCTTCTCGTTATAGTTTAAATTATATCTACATTGTTTACAATACCTAGCATAATGTATGCCCTGTCATAATGCAAGCCCTATGCAAAGTTGTACTTCATTGCTTAGGGAATAATGACAAGGAAAATAGTCTGTACATGTGAAATTAAGGCACAATGTTTCTTCCCAAACATTTTCCACCCATAGTTGATTGAATCCAAAGATGTGGAATCACAGATACAGTGTGAATGTACCTCCAAAACGACCACAGATCCTCAGCTTCTCAAAAACTATCTTTATTGTTCTTTTACACTTGTCATCTGTGTGTGTGTGTGTGTGTGTGTGTGTGTGTTGGTTACTAGGAACTGAAGCAGGGGCATTTACCGCTGAGCTCTACCCCCAGCTCTTTTTGATTTTTATTTTGAAACAGGGTCTGGCTAAATTGCTGAGGCTGGCCTTGAACTTTTGATCCTCTGGTCTCAGCCTCCCCTGTAGTGGGATTATAGACATGTACCACCATGCTCAGTTTTTTTTCTTCTTCTTCTTCTTCTTTTTTTTTTTTTTTTTTTTTTTTTTTTTTTTTTTTTTTTTTTTTTTTTTTTTTTTTTTTTTTTTTTTTTTTTTTGTAGTACTGGGGATTGAACTCAGGGGCATTCTACCTCTGAGCTATACCCCCAGCCCTATTTTTTTATTCTTTATTTTGAAACCAGGTCTCACTAAGTTGCGGAGGGCCTCACTAGGTAGCTGAAGCTGGCCGCGAACCCGGATCCTCCGGTCTCAGCCTCCCGAATGCTGGGATTACAAGCGTGCGCCACCACGCCTGGCTTCTTCTTCTTTTTAAAGCAAAAGACAACAAAGTTGTACAATTTATAATAGAACTCAAGCGTGGCAAAAATTCTCCAGTCATTTTAAGCAATCAAAGAAGCAAGAGTACAGACACTGCACTCGGCATTGCCAGGACTCCAGGGTCAACTGTGTATTCTGGAGTCAGACTGACAGTCTTTCATACTTCCTAGCTGTGAACAAGTCTGATTAACTTTGTCTTCATTTGTAAATTTGTAATTGTAGATAATAATATTGCCTACCTCATAATGTTTTTTGTGAAGGTGCAGCAAATTAACAGGTGCTTTGTAAGTACTAGTACCTAGGATAAGGCTGGCATACAGTAACCACTTTGTAAGTGGTCACTATTATTATTTCCACAAAATTATAAACAGACTACATTAATGCATCTTGAGCATTTAACAGATGGAAGGAAATTAGGAACAAGAGAGTCACTCAGAGATGACTTGTTTATTTAAAAGAAAAAACCAACAGCAATTTCCAGTGGGTCAATGTGCAGTGCCTGCCAAACAGGTCCTAGGAGAACTGAGGACAGCAGGAAGCTCATCTGAGCAGGCACTTCCTTGTCATCACGCAGGTCACTGTGGCTCTGAACATCAGCCAACTGTGTCCACTGAAATAAAAAGGCTTATCTACAAAAGGAAAAGCCCAAAGGACACACCTACTGGGCCACTCTAACAGTGCAAAAACTGGACCGAAGAACTTGGGATCAAAGCAGATTGCTCTTGCTCAGGACTGAGGCTGAGCTGTAGCACCGGGTGGAGGATGATCTGGCAAACCTGGGGCTCACACACCATGGGAACCTCTCCCATGCAAGAAGAGCACCAGAGCTTGCTAGTAGCAGCCATAGCTCTGCTCCAAATCAGAAGTGATCTCCATCTCATCCTTTACATGATGAAACTCACCTGAAACTAGCCCTGTTGATCGAAATATTTAACTTTATTAAATCTTAGCTCCAAGATATAAGTACACAAAGTATTCACATCATTTTAGGGCTGGCTAGTTCTGCAAACCCCCCAGAAACAAAGACCTGCCTCTTCCACACTCCTCCTGCTGAAATACAGTCTAGAACCTGTCTCCCTGTCCCTTGCCAGCTTCTTTCAAAAATACCTATGGCCTTAGTGTAGGTTTGTGCCAAACTCCCATGCACAGAATCCCCTCTGCTTTCTCAGTTCTACCATCTCTGCCCACCTCCCATTTCCTCTGTCCACCAATCAACTCTCTCAGAGTCTCCAGGAATGGAGTTAGCACCTGCCTCAAAGAGAGTCTTGCTCTAGTTTATTATTATTATTATTATTATTATTATTATTATTATTATTATTGTTGTCATTATTATTATTGTTGTTTATGATACTGAGGTTTGGACACAGGGGGTTCTACCACTGATCTACATCCATAGCCCTTTTTATTTTTATTTTTATTTTGAAAGGGTCTTGCTAAGTCACTGAAGCTGGCCTCAAACCTGCAATATTCCTGTCTTAGCCTCCCAAGTACTGGGATTACAGGCATGCGCCACTGTGCTCAGTTTTGGTCTAGTTCAAATGATGTCTAAAGGGGTTGTGCTGTATATTTAGTATCAGTGCTAAGCACACAGTTAGTACTCAAAAATATATATATGTTATAGACGATCCATAGCAACTTCAAATTTTAAAAGAATGTTGTTCCTGGCATCTCTTTTGGGCAAATGGGAGGCTCCGCCATTGCACTCCTGCCTCAAAGCTCACCTGCACCATCTCCTCCTGTGCAGCGTCTTCTCACAGGTCTTGAAGTCAAACGGCTTCCCAAGGTCAGCATCTGTTTCCCTGCCGTCCCGTTACCGTGGGCACTGCCTTGCACACATGGGATCTACTTTTCATTTCCATCGAGGTCTCAAATCATGCTATTCTCCTGACCTATCGCTTCCGCCTTTTTGTGTGTGCAGCTGAGCTCCACGACTAGCAATTCCAGATGGAATTACTCTCTCTGGATTTGCCAAGGTTTAGACCACAGGGTCTGTCCTGTCTGCACCTGTATCCTTAAAGAAAGCCACAAATTCTTTGTGGGGAGTTCTCTTCCCAAAAGTTCAACTATCATTTTCATGAAGTAACTTTCCAATTTATATTTCCAGCTGAATCTCTAACCAGATCCAAATATGCAGCTGTCTGGATAGGTTCACATATACATACTGCAGGATCCTCAAACCCACCAAGGCCCAAAGCCATCAATACCTCCCCTCCCAAAGCAGAGTCTTCTCTTGGTTTCCTATTGCTTCTAAAATGCCACCAGCGCACTTACCACAGTGTCAAACATCAGTGCCTATATTCTCCTCATCTCTCCACACACATCTTTTAAAAATGTTATGTTTTATCATGCTATCTCTTTACTGAATGTACATTTCCATTTCCACTACCCTAATACAGCCTTCAAGATTGCATATGGATTGGCACTGTTATTTGCACATCCAATACGGTAGCCATTAGTCACCACTCGGCACTTGAAATGCAGCTAGCACCACTGAGACAACTAATTTAACTTAAAATAGTTACCCATGGCTAGTGGCTACCATAGAGCAGTGCAGACATAGCCAGTTCCATTCTGTCTATGCCAGCCATTTGTTAGCTCTCAGACCCATTTCCTGTTTCTCACTTCTACTCTCTTTTATATCAGAGAGGACTTAAGGTCCCAGGCTCTCTTGACAATTGGCTTCTAGGTTTGACAGCTCACTGATGCTCATCAGTGAGAGGCTCTGGGTGAACACTAGGGTAGAAGGAATAGAAAAGCCAGAAAACTCTCCCCTCCCTAACATTGCCCCCAGGGGCATCTCCAGCAGTGGGCTCTCCCCTCCACAGCTCCTGGTGTGCTGGTCAGCCCCTTCCCTCACGTTGCCAGCACCACCAGCAGACTTCACCATGGTTCAAGCTCCCACTAAGCAGCCTCAATCTCTGGCCTCAGGGAAAACTGCCTTTTGCCTAGGTCCCTTTGGCCCTAGGAGTAGTTAGTGGCAGCTTCCTGCTACTGCTAGTCTACAGGTTGCTTCTCTGTCCCCTATTTGATTCTTAGCTCTTATACCATTCACATAGTCAATTCCTTCTATTTAACCCCACCCCATGAAATATCTACTATGATTTTTATTTTCCTGACTAAACACTGATAGAGCATTTTCCTGTTTAACTCTAGTCTAATTCATTGGCAAAATCACTATTGATAATTGTTGCATGAATCACGGCCATAATTGTCATCTTCATCATCAGAATAATGGATGATGTAAAAGTATATCAGAAATTGCCAGGCGTGGTGGTGCATACCTGTGAGTCCAGCACTTGGGAGGCTGAGACAGGAAAATCACAGGTTCGAGGACAGCCTCAGAAAGATGGTGAGACTCTCAGTAACCTAGTGAGACCCTGCTTCAAAATCAAAAACTAAATAGGGCTGGGGGTGTAGCTCAGAGGTAGAATGCCCTCAATTTCAATTGCCAGTACCAAAAGATTTTTTTTTTTAATTTTAAAAGTATTTCACAAATCATCATGCATATAGGGTAAATATGCCAACCATGATACTGAGATTTTTGCATATCATAGCTCATTGTATCTTACAACCCTATGATATCAGTATTACTATCCCCATTTTACAACTGAGAATAGAGAGGCTAAGAGAGAAACTTATGCAGCTTAAACAGCAACTAAGTGACTGTGCATGCCTCAAAAGTTCATGCAAATTCACACAAATGCATCCCACTCAAGTACACTATTCAAACGCTGTCAATGACTCCCCATTGTCTCAGGAAAAAGCTCAGCTTCCTTAGCTTGACATTCAAAGAAAATTCCCAGCGATCCAGGTTTAACTGAGTGCTCAAAAAAATGTTACTTCTTATTAATATTATATCCTTCTGACACCAATGCTATAAAGAACCTGGCTAATTTATTATTTTTCTTAGGTCGCAGGGGTAAAAATCTCAGGTCCAGAATCCCCTCTAGGTCTGTTTCTGGCCTCCAAAAACAAACAGCATATACCTATAAAGCAAGATGATCACATTTATTATAAGCAGAATAATGTCAGTAAGACTATAAAAACAAGGTTAAACTAACAATTAAAAAATTAAAGTATTTCAGAAAACTTGTCTGAATTGAGAGCTATGTGCCCAATAAACACAAAATATTTGCTATACCATGTATATTGTAGAGAAAGTGTGCATATGCTTAGATTATGCATGCACCTTCTCTGTGCCTAACCAGTGCATGGATTTTGGACCTTTAGATGTTGCTAGTTTCCAAGTGGAACATTCCCTTTATGCCTTCAGGCTCTGATGGTCTTAGCTGCAGGGGCCAAGACTGCTGACTGTCCTCTGATTCATACACAGTAACAGACTTATATCTGTACAACAAGAGTATTGACTTGCCTTGAAACTCAGCCACCATATTGTGAGGAAGCCCAGGCCACATGGAAGGTGTGTGGAGCATGGATGACAGTCCCACCAAGGTTTCAGCTAACCTCAAGTGTCAAGTGACCAGCAGACATGTGAGAAAGCAAGCTTCAGATAATGCTGTTCCCAACCCTGAGGCTGACCCAGCAACAGTGGGAGGCATGGTAACCATCCAGCCCTGCAGAGCTCTGGCCCTTGTTTTCAGCCACTATATTTTGGGGTAATTTGTTAAATAAATGTAGTAACAAGAGCATGTAGTTTCTTGTACAGAAATATATAATTTATAAAAAGCACCTACTCTCTGCTTCGCCATAGTGTAGCTCTCTTAAAACTACCTAGATCCATATGATAATAAAGCAATGCTGTCTAATTAGTTGCTTATGACAAGGCATATTACTTGCTGCACCCAGGAAATTTGTGGTTGCACTTTTTTGTTGTTTGTTGTGATACTAAGGATTGAACTCAGGGGTGCTCTACCACTAAGTTATATCCCTAATCTTAGCCAGGCGTGGTGGCACACACTTGTAATCCCAGCATTTGGGAGGCTGAGACCGGAGGATCTGGGTTCGTGGCCAGCCTCAGCTACCTAGTGAGGCACTCTGCAACTTAGTGAGACTCGGTTTCAAAATAAAGAATATCCCTAGTCTTTTTATTTTTTATTTTGAGAAAGGGTTTCACTAAGTTGCCAAGGCTGGCTTCAAACTTGCAACTCTCCTACATCAGCCCCTGAGTCCTAAGGTCAGTTTTTTTGGGGGGGGGTGGGGGGCAAGAAAATATCGCCAAAACAAAAAAATCAAGCATAATACAAAAATTGACAAAATTTGCATCAAAGAGTGGAACAGATTTGGAAAATAACTGGATCATCCAACTGGGTGTGGTGGTGCATGCTTACAATCCCAGTACTTGGGAGGCTGAGACAGGAGAATTACAAGTTTGAGTCCAGCCTCGGCAACTTAGTGAGATTCCCAGCAAAACCCTGTTTCAAAAATAAAAGGAGGTAGGGGTGTATCTTGGAGGAAGAATGTCCCTGGGTTCAATCTCTAGTACAAAAAAAAGAAAGATAGATTAGATCATCCATTTTCCCTCTTAATAAAACAGTACAATATGAGTCCTGAAACAAAAGTTGACATAAACTTAAAACATAAGCTGTGTGAGAAATACAAACCTGGCCTTGTTTCCAAAAATTGGCTAATAAAGCTCATGTTGCTCTTAAGCCATAAGTTTTATAAACTCTGATAGACCAAATAAAAGAGATTGATCTAGCTGTTCCACTGGTATTATAAGAACCCATGGGGATAAAAACAAATAAATAAAATGCATGTTTTGAATTCAAGAGCTTAATGAAATCAGAAATAAAGGAATGCTAAAATACAAACTCCCCATTGGATGAGTAATTAGACTCGTTTTTCGAAAGGAACTAGGAATTTCTTACATGTTAGAACCATGTCAGAAGAATATCTTGTTGGAAGCCAAAATATTCTTCCTCAGCAGCATGTTAAAAGAGCCAACGTGATTAATACAATTCCTGACACGATAGGCTAAGGGCTGAAGACTTGAATCATTCACCAAACTCAGACCATGAAAGTAACCGCGTGTGCTGAGCCAAAGCAACCAAACACAGAGTTCTTCACTAGTAGCTTTGCACTATGGCTATCCCTTTAAAAAAAAAAAAATCATTTTAGGCAGTGTATGAAATAAATCTAGAAGCTGAATAAATAGAAGATGCCAACCACCTGGAAAGAGTGGAGAGTTTAAGGCATTTTCCTAGAAGTTGATTGGAAGAAACAATGAAAGATCATCTGCAGCTAGTCCTGTGTATGGTGGGACTAAAACAGTGTCTTCCCCCAATTCCCATCCTCGGCTGTTGAGAACCAACCACGAAATGTCCGCTCCATCCAGCCCAGCCCCACCTTCTGCCCCTGGACCACTTCCAGCCTCATCACTCCTGGCTCACCCCTCTCCTCTTATGATTAAGGAGAATACACCCAGATGTGGTCAACCAGAATTTGCTCACAATATTGTTTGATACATTAAATAACAAGTCATCCTTTTATCTGAAGCCATACTTTTAAACACTATAATTGACAGCAGCCTCTTTCTCATCTTGCAGAATAGTTGGCTATTGTTTTCCTTCTAATCTGGGAAAACTGCATTATAGAGAGTAAACTACACATAAATATTTACACCAGGCAAGCCCACAGAGAAAGACAGCACGACTGTATCAATAGTGTGCATGTAAATAACCCCAACTAATTGGTCAAAGAAGCATGCTTTCATTAAATTTGGCCACACACACACACACACACACACACACACACACACACACACACACACAGATGAAATGCGTATATTTTCATATACATACCCACAGGTATATGTTTTCTGTGCTCTCTAAGCATTTGATGCAGAATCAGAGAAGGCTAGAATTTCCATCTCCCATTTTCTCACCACAGAGCATGGGATTACCCTGAAAACACACCATTATCTGCCCTGATAATCAGATCACAAGTGCTGTCTAGAAAATAGCGCACTGTGAATGTTGACATGCCTGGCATAGCTTCTGTCTCTGCTTTATCTTTCAGAGAGAACTATAAAATATGCACCACCCCTCAAGATGCCACCTTGTGATACTCAGAGGGTGATTTGCATGCTACAGATTTCACCTAGAGCCTTTGTGGTGGGGGTAGGGACACATCAGGAGGGGTGTGGCATCCTCTGGCACAGAAGGAACAGCTGGCAGCGCCTCCTCCTAAATATGCAGCTGTTTTGCTCCCAGATGCACATTCTCTCCCCTCCTTGATCATCCACCCCTTTGTAAAAGCTCCATTTTTATTAATTTCCACTAGCAAACATATAAACGCTTTTCAAAACCTGAGTGGGTGTTTTTAAACAATTTCTTTACAGACTGATGAAATAGAAATTAAAATTTAGTTTAATAAAAGAGTGATCAAAGGGAATCATTTGGCTGTTTAATTTACTCACTCCCTTATTTACCAAACATTCTATCCAAACCCTCGAAGGGGTTTACATTGGAGTGGTGGATTTTAAAAAATATATTAAATGTGCATGTAATTGCAAAGGCAGCTATGGAAGAGAATAATAAGAGCAGGACTGAAGACGGCTAGGGAGCATGGGGGTTGATTTACAACAAGGTGAGAGCAGAGGAGTGGACAGACTTCTACTAAGCAGTGATATTTAAGTTTAGATGTGTAAGTAGATACATATATGCAGGGTAGAAATATATATATGAGATACCTGTAGTGGAGAAATTCATGCAACAAACAGCTGCAATAAAACTTTAAAGATATTATTTCTCGCTATCATACTGACAAAGATGAGCAGGACTGACAATTCCAGCACTGGGGCAAATGTAGGGTAGAAAACCATTCTGTTTCCTGCAGGCCTTCTACAGCACCACCTGGCCACCAACCGACAGCCTACAATAAGTGCATATCTGCACTGAGAAGCCCATTGAACATCATCAAGTGAGAAAGGTGTGAATGATTTCCCAAGACACACTAGCACTGAAGTATTCACATGAATATTCATCCAGTGCCTGAAACATACAAGGCCTGGGTACTGGGGCTGCCACAAAGATAAGTAAGACCTAATCTACCCTGGAGAGCCAGCTAATCTATGGACAACAACAGAACAGTACACATTAAGGTATGAAATGGGTACCCCTACAAAGGAGTAACTTTCCACACCTAAAAGTATATAAAGTACGGTGAGATGTCTACTTGGTGCAAAAGTTATAATAGAGATTCAAGGAGTATATATCCTCAAAGACTTTATGATTCTTGCTTCAGCGACCATCCGAAAGGAATGACCTCAAATTTCCTAAGCATGTCATTAGAAACCATCTGTGTGCTCCCTCCTCTCCATCCTCTGGACACAACTCTGTGTTTCCTAGGATCTTCTGGATTATTTCCACCCTTACTAATGGTAGGAACTAAAGCAGTTCCTGAGAGTTATGTGTAGATCCATCATTGTTAGGAGGAGTAGAGAATTTTCACTTTCACAAAAGTGAGCCAGCATGTGTTGTTAAATCTGGACTTTTGAAGATACTGCTCCGTTTTAGGTTTACAGATTTACAGATTTTCACCGCCCACCAGTCTGCCAAGAGAGATTGTCAAGCTGGGCATGCATAACAAGCTGATGCGCCACCTCACAGGAGGAATTTGTAGGTCTAGGGACAATGTCTTTCTCTAGGGCCATTGGCAGGGGAAATAGTCGTGGTTTCTGGAGTGGAGAAATTCATGCACCAAACAGCTTAAGAAAGGAAACAAGGCCAATCCTTCAAATGAGGCTGGGAACCATTAAAAGCATTTAGCCCAGCTCCTCGATAACTATGCAAATCAACCTTCACAACTAGGAAGTAACTTCAAAAAAGAGCAAAGTAGAGGCAGGCAGTGGTTACCATAGTGACAAAAACAGGCTTTTGCCTTTTTGTCAGTCCTTTCTCTGTGGGAGGGTGGTGGGAAGTAGCTCTGGGGACTACAGTCTGAGTCCAGGGGAAGAGCCAAGCAGGGGCTGGGCTGGTTAATCCTGGGGAGAAAAGGAGAAAGCTGGTTCAGGAGGCATGCCCTGAAGCTCATGCGGCAGCAATGTGGCAAGTGAACCTTTTTTTTATTTTTGAGAAACAAGCCTAAGCTGGCAAAGGTTTCCTGGCTAGTTTGAGAAGTTCAGATACAGGTGAAAGGATGGGGCAGGTAGGAACTGAGTCTAGGAGACGAAATTTTGTGCAGAATTATACGACGACGACGACGACGACGACGACGACGACGACGACGACGAAGAAGAAGAAGAAGAAGAAGAAGAAGAAGAAGAAGAAGAAGAAGAAAAAGGAAACTATGCAATAATTGAACATATTGTGCAGGAAGAATTTGTAACTATAATAAGACAGCGCAAACATAAAGGCAATGATTTGTAACCAGGAACCGCAGAAGTGTTCATTGCAAAGGGTTGCCATTCTTTTAGAATGTAAAACAGCTTGGCTTTCATCTGTGGGATCTGAGGTGCAATATTAAATGCTGAGTGTTGGAGCAATAGGCCAATCCTCAAATATTCCTGAACCAGCAGTAAGTCTGGAAGAGGAGGAACCAAGAGGAGGGAAAAGCTCTCTCCAGTTGCAAAGACAAAAGCAGACGGCAGGAGAGGGATCTGAGTTTTTTTTTTTTTTTTTTTTTTTTTTGGCCATAAAAATAAATGCTTTAAATAATTACCCTTTGCAGGCTCTTCTTATTTTTCCATGTAAGTAATTTTCAACCATCTGGATTTCTAATAACTAACCAGAAGGTACAGAAGACCTTTAGTAGTAATGAGTTTATTGTATGCAAAATCTTTTCTTTCAGCTTCTACACTTCCTCTGAGATCAAACTAAATACACTAAGTGAATTACAAGTCTAGTAGAATTCATTCCATCTTGACAAAAGACAATTTTAGGCAACTCAATATCCCCAAGTATACAGAAATATCCCCTCCTACTTTACATTGCAAAACCAAGTGCTTTGTCTTACTATTTTACTCCCTTTATGCATTCAGCAAATGCACTCCACAGATATTTATAAAGCACCAATGATCTGTAAAGCACTTCACTCCATTCTCTTACCTTCCTAATTTTCCTGACACAGTTTACTGGTATTTTTTCTGTTTTGGTACTATTTTCCAAATTTTATAATTTCCTAAGTGCTCCAAATGTAATAAATCTGTACAATTTAATTGATAAAATAGGACAAATAGGTGTTAAAATGGAAATATATCTTGTTTCTAGTTAGGGAGATTCAAATACATTTGAATTCTATTATATATGACATAAACTAATAAAAAACAAATAATATAAATTCAATTTCAAATACAAATAATATAAATTCAATTTCAAATCAATTAATGTCATGAGTTGAATCATGTCCCTTCTCATAATTCATATGTTGAAGTTCTGATCCCCAGTACCTCAGAATGTGCCCTACTTGGAAACAGGGTCATTACAGATACAGTGAGTTAAGTTATAATGAGGTCATACTAGAATAGGGTATGTCCCGAATCCAATGGCTGATGTCTTCCTAACAAGAAAATATGATATGTTGGACACAGGCACACATATAAGGAGGGCCAGCAGGTGACCATGAAGATGGTTAAGGGGCAAGGCCTAGATATGATCTCCCCGCTCCATCCCTCAGAAGGAACCAACTTTGCCAGTGCCCTGATTTGGGGCTTCCAGCCTCCAGCACTCTGAGATAAGAGAGCCTTCTGTTTAAGCCCCCCAGTGTGTGGTTCTTTGTTTCAGAAGCCCTAGCAAGTGAACAGAATCAGTATGCCATTCAACAGGCTTTCATGGTTGGAATTGCTCCAACCTGAGACTCAAGACCACAATCTGGTCTGGACTTATTTTTCTGGATTTCTTTTCATTATGACCAAAAATAAATACATAAAAAATAAAAATCCCTCAGGAATCTATCCTAAGAGGACACATAGAAATGTACAGACCAATTTCACAAAGAAAGAAATACTACTTTACAGTGCTGTTTTTAATAGAAGAACAATAGAGAAAGAAGGAAAATGTTAGCAGTCTGCAAATCCAACCCCTATAATCTGACATGGATGCAAACAAATACATGTACTGAGTGTTATGATAACTCGGTATGGCTGGTAGAGGAAGGGAGAAGAAAGGATGCCTCTTTGGGCTTGGGGGAAGGAGAAGGACTAGGAGAAGAGGTGAACCTGGACCTATTCCATGTGAATTAGGAAAAGGTTGTCAGGACAAGGGAAGAACACAGCAGGTACAGAGAACAGCCCAGGTCCACCATGAGCATCACAGAGGAGAGCCATGATGCTCTGCCAGGCGAGAGTGTGCCAAGTGGGCTGGGGCAGAAGAGCCAAGAGGCCAGCTGAGGCTCCACCACACTGGGCTGCTCGGGCTCAACCAGAGGCCATCAGAATGGCAGGGGTACCAGCCCAGTATCAGCCTTTTCATCAAGGGCTGAACTCCTCCATGTGTACTGGTCATATTCGTATAGTGCCATATATAATTTACAAGAGTATTCCTAGACACATAAATTGGGAGTATATGCTCAAAAACTGTCATACTGAAGAGGTAAGAAATCCAAAACATCCTGGGAGCCCACTGTGGCAGCTGTGATGTGGAAACCTGTCTCTTCCCTTGAAGCTCCTTTGAAGCTGCACTGTCAACCCAAGAAAGGAAGCTTTGCGGGATGCAAGGTAAAAGTTGCAGGTTTCCCTCTGAGGTCATGAAATGTTCTCCAGCTGACAGTGCTGAAGGTCACACAAGTCCATGAATACCCTAAAGAATGTGATTTGTACCTTTTATATTGTATGGCTCAGGAGTTATTCCTTCATAAAGCTGTTTCTGAGAAAAATCTTTAGAAAAGGAGAAATAATGAATTGTTCCTCCCTGTGCATTACAAATACTGCTTGTGTAGCTGGGCGTGGTGGCTCATGCTTGTAATCCCAGCATTTGGGAGGCTGAGACTGGAGGATCCGGGTTCGTGGCCAGCCTCAGCTACCTAGTGAGGCATTCCGCAACTTAGTGAGACCCTGTTTCAAAGTAAAAAAGAATAAAAAAATGGGGCTGGGGGTGTAGCTCAGAGGTAGAATGCCCCTGAGTTCAATTCCCAGTACCAAAAAAAACAAATACTGCTTGTGATTCCTGGGTCAGCACAGGCCAAGGAGAGAGCAGGAAACACGAGGAGCCCTGGGTAAACGTTAAGAATTCCTTCAGCTGGGAGCAAACAGACCAGCACAGGCAGCTGAAATTGCAGGCGTAGGGTGACTTCAGAGTGACTTCAGAGTAGGAGGCTCAGAAGCTGTGGTTCAGTCTTTGGGCCTCTAAATAAGACATGGCCCAGCATGGACCCTCAACTTGACCTCTCCAATCAGAGGTGGGATCTTCCAGTCTGAGTTAACCTAAAGCTGCCCCCATGGCTGAAGCTCCAGAAAAAGTACAGGGAAGGTAAATCTTACAGCACTCGTCTGTACACTCGTCTGTGCACAAGCACACACCCAGAACAACACAAAAGTCTGCTAAACAGACTTGCCTCTTACTATATTCAATATACTGATATTTTTCAATCGATTTCATTATTTTAACACTAGCTACTACTCACTAGCTTGTTCTCATTACCCTCCTAAGGATCACAGCCAGCAGTTTGAAATCCCTGTTATATAGGGAAGGAGGTGAAACACACATTCATCTTAGCTCTTCTCACTGTTCCACATTTCCAGAATCTAGAATTAATCTACTCAACAAGAAATTGCCTTCAGTTTAATAAAAATGTGGCAATTAACATATGTTCCATATTATGAGAAACAGATTTTTAAAAGCAAACATGCAATTCCCAATTTCATTGTTTTATTAAAAAAAAAAAAAAAAGAACATTTGGTTTTCCTTGAAGAGTCCATGAATCATGGTCATCTAGTTTGGATTGACATCACTGCATTTTTTTTTCTTTTTGTATGTGTGGTACTGGGGATTGAACCCAGGGGCATTCTGCTCTTAGCTACACTCCCAGCCCTATTTTTTTTTTTTTTTTTTTTTTTTTTTTTTTTTTTTTTTTTTTTTTTTTTTTGCGGTACTGGGGATTGAACTCAGGGGCATTCTACCTCCGAGCTATACCCCTAGCCCTATTTTTTATTCTTTATTTTGAAACCGAGTCTCACTAAGTTGCGGAGTGTCTCACTAGGTAGCTGAGGCTGGCCGCGAACCCGGATCCTCCGGTCTCAGCCTCCCCAATGCTGGGATTACAAGCATGCGCCACCACGCCCGGCTTCCTATTTTTAATTCTTTATTTTGAAACAGGGTCTCATTAAGTTGCAGAGGGCCTCGTCAAGTTGCCGAGGCTAGCTGTGAACCTGTGATCCTTCTGTCGCAGCCTCCCAAGTACTGGGATTATAGGCATCACTGTATTAATATTAAAAACTTCATTCTGCTGCCCAATAATTTTCTGACTTTCTTCTAGATAAAGACAAAAATGGTGATCCTGTTGAAGAAGCATATATCAACATTTAACCCAAGTCATCAAAAGTCCCTATAGCCTTCTGTCAAAACATTGGCTCCTCTTGAAAAGCAATGAATAAATTTAACCTTCAAATTTGTCTGTGATGTTTCCATTACTTTGCACTGATCCACATCAGAATATCTCTCTCCCCCCCCACACACACACATTCATTCTTCCTTTTCCTCTCATCATAATTCAATTTGTACAGCCACTTCTCACTTTTAAAGAAACTTTGAAAGATCAAGAAAAGCATTAGGGAGGTTATCATCTGTCTTTGTCTGAAGTGTTAGCAATTGGATGTATATGCATTCGAGCTTTTACTGGCTTAACCACAAGCATGTGGTGTATTCCTTTAAATTCCTACTAATTGCCTCAGGGCTCACATCGTAGTCTTCAAACACTTACTCAACACATCTCTCCCATTTGTTCACAGCTCCAGAAAGGCTGGAGGATGTGCAGCCCATTAACTCATTATCCCGTGTGAAAATAAAGCAATCAGCATTCAAAACCCGCATCCTTTTACCTATTCTCATGCTGCCCTGTGAACACTGACGTCTAGAAGGTACGGTTCCATTAACTACGTGTACTTGTGAGTCTCTGCGGGTGATCTTCCCTACCCTGTGGGTTGGAGATAGTCTTTCATCGACTTTTCCATGTGCTAGTATAGGACAGGAATAGATGCAGGCTGTGACAGGAATAGGGATGCAAGTCCTCTCTACCTGTCTCACTACCCCCACTCCTGTCCTCACAGTGCCACCCAAATCCCACTAGTGTCATCTGTGCTTCAAAAAAGTAATGACTAACAGAACGGAGGCCCCCCTTCTTGTCCCCTGCTACATTCCAGTTGAACCTGTACTTTAAAACTGCCCCCCTTGTCTCCAGTTCTGAAACCAGGCAGGCAGCAACCCTCAACTCCTTGGACAAGAAAAACTTCTCTAGAACAATTACTCAATGCACTGAGACGCCAAACCAGCATCCTTTAGGGAAACTTCATTCTGTTTTATTTGAACATTTAATTCTTTCCACAATCACAGTGCTCTAGGAATTCATTCATGGGGGGAAATAAAACCTACTTTAAATTGATATATATTTATCTCAGCCACAAAAAGCCAACGTCCTCCAAAGAGACCATTTATTTCGCTGAGCCATTCTGGGAATGCACCCGGAAAGAGAACGGTTCTGCCAAGACCAACAGATAACAAAGCAAGATAGAAAGGTCAACTGCTACCCCCATCTCCAGAATGCACAGAGACTAATCGCAGGCCATCAAAGCAAAATTAACTTCCATTTTTAGGCTCAATAAATTCCATTTGAAAGTATGGTGGAAAGATACAGGTCAGCAGACAAACAGAGAAGAAAAACCTTCACATACTTTTATGCTTTACTTACATTCTTAATTGGAGGAACAAATTGTAACAATACATTTTTATTGTTTTTTCTGAAAATATGAACAGTACTTCAGTTGTGATTTTTATTGCCAAAAAAAAATTAAAGATGCAAATTCCACAGGTACCTCTCATCCTTCCTACTTGACAGTACATTACAAAGGTTCTCCTTTCTGAAGCCGACCATCACTTTCTACCTAACTAGAACTTGGGAGCATAAAAGGGCATGAGTCCACCCTTCACCAGCAGTCGATCAACTGATCACCAATCAGAGTCAGGAGATACAAACAGGCTTCCCAGGAGATTAATAAGAGACTGGGAAAATGCTGACAATCTTCTGCACCCACACCTAAAAAGCACCCAGTGGTGACTGTACAAGATACCACACTGGAAGAAGTTGGCAACACTGTCATTAAATGGCCCCCAGTTCCTTAACCTCAGTCTGGTGGCTTGGCGATCAGAGAGACAGTGGATTGTTCAATTTCGGCAAAATGTAGTCCACAAGAAGATGTCTTTTCTAAAGACCTAACCACCAGAGAAAGAAAGATTATTGTGAGAGATGCTCAAATCCCCAGTGTTGGGCAAGACTGAAAAATCCCATTATTGTGCCGGCCAGTGCGGGAACACTGAGGGGTCTTGGGAGGCCTTTCCTCGGGGCTGATGGAACTCCACGTTATTGTACTTGGCAAGGATTTGTGGTGTGTTAGCTCCTTTGTTCCTGGGGTTATTTGGCTGCTGTGATATACTGAACATCCTAATGAGAGGTAAAGATTGCCAGGCAAAGACACCATTGTGTTGGGCAATGCAGAGCACAATCCATGAGCCAGCTTGACACAGAGCAAGTAGTTCTGGGTTCCATGACTCCCCTGATGGTCCGGCTCATGTTTTCATACTGATACTCCAAAACCACTTCTCCATGAAACTACAGTAACAGGCTCCTGCTGTGCCCGGCACAACAGAAAAAATAACAGCAAGGATGTGTGTGTGTGTGTGTGTGTGTGTGTAGGTCACCAAATGGTTGCTTGGGAGTGTCAAAAATAGAATTTTGTGCATAGAAAAATCTGCCAGAACTTAAGTTCAAACCAAATGTATGTCTAAGCCTGGGGGACTATGCAGACTCACGGAAACGAAGAGCTCCTCATCTCTGGGCCTTCTCTTGCACACACTTCAACCCTTTTCAGTCCCGCTGACAATAGCTATGCAGATAGGAGTATCCGCACTGTCTGTGATTGCAGTTTACTCTGGCAGATGCTGCCCGTTCTATCAAGCACAAGTCCAGTCAGCTTGCATTTCCTTGAGTCTATGAGTTTTATGTGGACATATCCTTCAGTACAAAGCAAACACACAGACACTGCTGAGTTGCTCAACAGTTCTCTACCCCAGAGGCCAGGCAAACCCTTTTATATCCTTTGCAGCATGCTGGGATCAGAGGTTCCAAAGCACCTGCTCCATGAGTTTCTCTCATCCAAGCTGCTCTGTTGGTTAGTTGAGAACATTACATTTTATCTGGCTTGAGCATTTTCCTTCGCCAGGTGTACTTCTGATGTTTCCCGTCAAGAAATTAGCCATTGCTTACAAATACTGTAGACTAAAAGATCTTCGTTCCTCCTAGGAAAGGATGCTTTTGGATCACATGTAAAGTTTTAAAAAAATACAGCTGCCCTGGCTTCCTGAAATCTGGAAAGCTTTACAACATGAAAGAAGACTGGTTTCATTGGATAATAATCCATCAGCATTAAGAGCAAAGTCCATACTATTATTAAATGTGTTTATCCACTGATTCATCTGAATATTCCTTGATTTGCTTTAAATACTATAATCAAATGTTGTTATTTAATTCGACATAGATTCAGGAAAAGCAATTTTGGAGTCTCACAGGTGGTCTAAATTCACTCCAGAGCAAAAAGAAAAAAGCATCCTTTATGATTTTTATTTTTTCTCTTTACACTGGAGCATGAGATGCGAAGCTTTTATGAGGGCACTTGCTCTCTAAAAGTGAGACTGTTGCTTGCTAGCTTATGTTTCCATTTAAACAAATCTCTTAACTAAACACACATGAAAGATGATAGGACCCTTCCTTTGATAAAAATCTAGCATCAAACATTGGCAGGCAAAGTTTAAGTCACTTCCTGAATTGCTAAATAAACACAGAAAGAATCACCAGACACATTTGTATGTTTCCCTTGCATTTACATAGCAATTCCTTTCTTCAAATTAAATATCTTCGTTTTCCAGCAATTATTGTTTATCCTGCTTAAATGGCTGATATATAATAATGTAATTACATATGGCAAAATGGAGGCAGGAGGGATAGAAGACGTGTGCCGCTTAAATGATTAAAATTCAATCTGTAATTATTTCCATACTGCATCGCAGTAACACGTGTGCTTTTGTGAAAGCTAAATGTGGATTTCTGAGTGCTAGAGTCTCTTTCTTTGTCAACACAGTCAACCAAAATGAGAAGAGAGGACGCTTGTTTGGAAGATACAGGTGATTTCAACCTACGACAGGGACCTAAACAAATAAAGTTCTCAACTATCTCTGCTATCAGTCAGTCAGTTAGCTGTTGGGTTATATACGGCTTCTTCCTTCACATGTTTTCCCCACCAATACGCATTAGAGATATGTGTGTGCCAGTGAATATGCTAAGCATGGCCAAATGTGTGTCTTTTAAAAATGTTTTTAGGAGGTTATTCTGGCCCATCTGTCCTCTTTTATTTTAAAATTGATGTCCAAGAGAAAGAATCATAAGGTTGGGCGTATAGCTTAGTGGCGGAGCACTTGCCCAGCATGTGCAAGACCCTGGGTTCAATCCCCAGTACTGCCAAAAAAAAAAAAAAATCATGTCTCTTGTTTCATGGAAAGGTCTTCATGTTCCCACTAATCCAAGAGTTTAGAGACAGAGACAAAGAAGCAAGACCACTTCTGATTCTAATTACTCTCTATTCCCTTAACATTCTGAGAAAGACAAAAATAAATATACAATTAGCTTATGTTATTATTAGTTTATATTAGCACAAACTAGTTTGCAATTGCAAAGTGGATATTTAATATTATTTTTTAAAAAAGACTTTCATTCTTGAAGAAGTCAAAACCCAAGCCAAAAAGATAAGTCATTACATACAACTTTGCAACCTAGGCTCCTAAATGAAATAGTACTATTCAGAAATCAGGATTCCCCACCATTTAGAAATGGATTTTTTAAATATCTGTGAAGGATCCTGTTTCTAGTTTGTTTTTCAAATCTCATGCATATTTTAGATTTTGAGGGTGAGGAGAAAGAAAAATTCCAAATATTTAATACACATTCTACCCCCACCTTCATTTTCCCTCATATTAAAACCAAGGCACAATGATATCTTTACCAAATAAAAAAAAAGAGACATATTTGAAAGTGAGAACACCCTAAATTTTAAGTCTTTCTTGATAGAAACCAAAAAAAAAAGAGAGAGAGAAAATATTAAGCCAAGTAAACTAGAACAGATACCAGTAATTCTTAAAAATATATTAATTTGATCTTTACTTAAGTTACTAATGAAGAAGTTGCTGCTTTCATTTTCATTAAACTGGAAACAAGTTTCATTTTTCACTGATTTCTATACTAATTTAGGTATGCATTTCCACATCTTCGTCTAATAAGTGAATTTCCATTCAAGAGAGCAGTTAGATTTGAATCTTGGCAAACCATGGTGTTCTTGACCTTCTCAGGGAATGAAGCACTGGAAAGAGGAGGGGAAGTCATTCACACTCATACATGCAGCACCAAGGGAGCCGGACCTCCTCACAGCAAGACAGAAGCAAGGTCTAATATGCAGAAGAATTCATGAACAATGAGAGTCAAAGACTCAAAATCTAACCTGTGATTCTGCCACATAGTCACTCTGCATTGCTGGAAAGGCTCTTGAGGGTGTCATTAATTTATCCTAAACCTAGTCACTATACAGAACTGGGTCTGCCTTATTACCAATGATGGACTGTGGCATTTTCTCTTAGTTTGTAGAACCTGAAATTCCAGGAGATTGTTTATGCTAGCTCAGGCCCGAGAAACTCAAGCGGTACCATATTGTGCCATTTGGCCAATGCTGGCTCACGTAACGCATTGTTCTGCTAACTACAGGCAGATTTCACACTTCTGCCTAGCACGGTCTATTCCTAAGAAAAGGAACAAAGTACAAAACACTTCAGCAGATGTGATCCCACCCCCCCACACACACACACAAACACAGAAACACTGTTCCAATTAGATGCTAGTTTTTGGATTTAAACACTTAAAAAAACAAAATTACTACAATACCCTATTTATTTACCTACAAAGGCTAGAAATGAGCATTAAACAATATTTTCTTAAAATTGTTCATTTTTGTTATGGTTTGGATGTGTCCCCTGAAATTCTTATGTTGGAAAATGAGTTCCCAAATTCATATGTTAGTGGTGTCTGGTGGAAGAACCTCTCGGAAGAAATCAGGATTAGAGAAGGTGGGGTGGGGCCCATGGTGACCCCCATGATGGCATTAGTGGCTTTATTAGAAAAGAATGACCTAGCCGGGCGTGGTGGCGCACGCTTGTAATCCCAGCATTCGGGAGGCTGAGACCGGAGGATCCGGGTTCGCGGCCAGCCTCAGCTACCTAGTGAGGCACTCCGCAACTTAGTGAGACCCTGTTTCAAAATAAAGAATAAAAAATAGGGCTGGGGGTGTAGCTAGGAGGTAGAATGCCCCTGAGTTCAATCCCCAGTACCGCAAAAAAAAAAAAAAAAAAAAAAAAAAAGGAAAGAATGACCTGAGCTAGCACAATTACTCTACCTCGCCATTCGATGCCCTCTGCCATGTTATGATATGTCAAGAAGGCCCTCACCGGGTACTGAGCAGCTGCCAGCCTCCAGCACTGTGAGTCAAGTAAACTTCTCTTCTTTATAAACTATCAAGTCTCAGGAATTTTGTTCTAGCAACAGAAAATGGATTATGACAACTAGAGAGGCCAAACTAATACCATGAATACTAACTTTTACTTATTTTTTGTGCTGGAGATTGAGCCCCTGGGACATTCTACCTCTGAGCTCCACCCTCAGTCCCTTTTTTTATTTTTAATTTTGAAACCGGATCTCGCTAAGTTGCTAAGAGCCTAACTCACTAAACTGCTGAGGTTGGCCGCCGACCTGCAATCTTCTTGTCTCCATCTACCAAGTACTGGGATTATAGGTGCACTAATGTTTACTTAATGATTTTTTTTTAAATGTCTTCCTCCTTTCTTCTGACAGCAAAGTACAAAGTATAGGAAGACTATCCTAATCACAAAACAACTAGCAAAGTGCCTCATCTACAGGAGATGTCCTTATAGGTAAGTTGAACAAATTGCCAAGTGAATTACAAGGACTTCTGGAGAAATTGAGGCAAGGACGGATGCATGGGTACCCTCTCTTTTTTAACTCTTCTGATGTAAGTTTTTCTGATGTAAGGTTTTTAGAAATCACTCAAGGTGTCCCCTGCAGTGGAGACCACAATAGCCTCCGATATAATTTGAGATCCCTGAGCTGGGTCCTCAAAGGAGCATAACCCGCTGGAATTCAGGCTTGGCCTGGAGAAAATAAGAAAAGCAAACCATCCATCAGCTGCAGGGAGAGCTTCCACATGGCCAGTTCTTGGCATCCCAGGCTTGCACCCAATGTCCCGCTTTGTTCAGAGGAGCCTGGCTTTTCCCTGCATCCTCAGACCAAAGTGAAACCACTTATTAAATCTGGTCTGTGAATTGGTCATTCCCCACCCATGACATCCGCAGCTACAGGAACTAAGAAGTAGCATTTAGAAACTTCTGCAGCTATTTGACCATCGCCACCGAAACAAGCATGTGATAGGATTCAATTTGCTGAGCAGGATACAAAGCTGTTTAGGTACCGGCCAGCTGGACGGGGAGCTGCGCATGATGCAAGCGGCTCACTAATCGTGTACCGTCAGCTCCACACTACAAAGGACTGGGAATTTACAAAACAAAAATGTTGTTTCTCACCACATAGACCCAAACAGATCCAGGTCTGAGTCCTTGCTCTATCTACCATTAGCCTGACTATGTGACCTGAGCAAGTCGGTGGACCTGTCGGAACCTCCGTCCTCACATCTGAGCAGATACAGAGGAAAGAGACTGTGTCAGTGTTGGATAGGCAGTGCCCTCCACGTGTCGTGAAGTGGGCAATTTCAATATTTGTTCATCACAAAGGTCAATCACACCACACTCCGATATACTTTGGATGTGGTCTGTCCCACAGCTGTGTGAATGAAATCATTGCAGTTTTGGGCAACGGCAGCCCTACCATAACACACCGAGTGCCCATGACCTTCATACCCCAGGTAGAAGATATTTTGGCAACAAATTTAGTGCACAATGGACCAGCTGCAGATATGATGTCACTGCAGGGTCCCGACTTAACCAAGTGTGACAATTCACTTTGGGCCTCTGGGAAAGCAAAAAATTCTTAACTCCATTCAACAACAGCTGATGACCTGAAAGCAGCTTTCCCAGACTGCTTTAACGACTTACAGTCATAAACATGGACAATGTCCGGGAAAACATTTTAATGGATGTGGCAAATAGAGAGAAATACACAGATAACTTCAACTAGCGTGGATGGGGCCATTCTGGCCACCCTATGCATGAGAAGCAAAAACAAAAGCTTTTTCTCACGATGGTGAAATCCACCTGCAGCACCCTGAGCACAGGATCTGCAAAAGCAGATAGCAAATACCAACTCCCTTTTGAGCCTTCCTATGCTATTTTTTGCCTGTAAACGGGTGCTTTAATTCTTTCCATCTTGATTTAAGTTAATTCCATTACAGAGTTTCCTTTCTGTTTGGTATAACTGCCAGCTGGGTGGAAGCCTAATGATATGTCAGAGGCACTACTCACCCTGGTTCTGAGTTTTTTCACCCTCAGTCTGCAGGACAATCTGCGGCGGTCCTCCCAGTGGCTGCAGCCTCAAGACAGGAAAGTCCCATAACGCAGAGACTGATTTCCACCATCAGTCCCCAAGCTCCTACTCCAGCCCCTTGCACGCTCCTGGCTCCTATTTCACTAGGGGAGTGAGGGGGTCACTTGGGTCACACAGAACCTTACAAGGTTTCTGGGGAGAAGAATGGTTTTTCTGTACTCCTTCCTTACAAAAGGAGCTGATCGGCACCACTGTCTAGACATGCAAAGATATTTTTCCTGGGCACAGTTAGCTTGGGTTTTTTTGTTTGTTTGTTTGTTGTGGATTTTTTCTTATTTTTTTGAGAAAGAGATTTTCTTTTATTTTAAAGCATGCACACAACTATAGTGGCCCTTCTGGAAATCCTTCTTAAGAGAAGTTTGTGTCAAGCTCATATTCAGAAATAAACAAAGAGCATGACAAAAGGGATCGGAATTCTGTGACAGTATGTGAGCTAGGGGAGTCTGGAGATGGCTTTCGTTTTTAGATTAAAGGATTCGCTTTTCAGATAGGAAGTGCAGAAGAAGAGCCAGGAACCATGTATTTTTACCCCAATTTTCCACTTTATAAGCTCTACACTTCTAATATATACCTAGACACTCACCAAATCCTAGTTTCCTGCCCTCCATGAGTACCAAAAACACATTAACATTCCATAGGTATGGCCAAAGCTATGCACAGAAATTTAGAAATTTCTGGGTTCCAGAAATTTCCCATCCTGCCAGTGGCTGTCACATAGATTGCCTTGGTCCTGTTATTTTAATTATTTTTACACGCTGCTTCTACAATCCCGATGATAAAATGGAAAAGCTGTTTTGTTGGAACTTGTGCTGCAAATAGCATGATGACAATATTAGGAAAAAATCTCTCACAGTATTAACTGGCTCACAAAGATTATTCTTAATACAAGCTGTTCCTGACATATGGACACTATTTCTCAGTGACCTCGGCTCAAGAGTGGGCCCCGAATAAGCCTGCAATCCTGATCATCCAGTGGGGGCCACCAGCAGCTTTTTCTAGGTTAGAAAAGCTCAGGGAGACGCACCAGCATTCAGAGGTGCCATCTGCACCCAGATGAAGACCTGCAAACAGTAAGCAATCCTGGTGCCCTCGTATATGCAGATGGTAAGGAGACCAAAGACCCAAAGCAATTCCACCTCCTGACTTGTCACAGAGAATGTATTTGTCTAAGAGAAACACAAAGTTTAAAGAGAGTTTCTAGCTGGGAATGGTGACACACACCTGTAATCCCAGTACTTGGGAGGCTGAGACAGGAGGCTCACACTCCAAGGATAGCCTCAGCAACTTAGTTAGACCCTGTTTCAAAATAAAAAATAAAGCAAGAGTGGTGGCATACACTTGTAACCCCAGTATTTGAGAGGCTGATCACAGGTTTGAGGTCAGCCTCAGCAACTTGGGGGCCCTGATTCAAAATTTAAAAAAATAAATAAATAAAGTTGAGCATGATGGCACACACCTATAACCCCACCACTTGGGTGGCTTAGACAGGAGGATCACAGGTTTGAGGCCAGCTTCAGCAACTTAGTAAGACCCTCAGCAACATAGCAAGACCCTATTCAAAGTAAAAAAAATGAAAAGAGCTGGGGATGTAGCTCAAAAGTAGAATGCCCCTGGGTTCAATTCCCAATAAGTGGGGACGGGGGGTTTCTTGTGGCTATGTGAACCTTATGAGAACTAAGCTATTAAAAAAAAGCTATAAATGAATTAAAAACTGCATATACCATTAAATGTGCAGCAAATATGCTATTCTTGGGGGGAGAGCACTGGGAATTTAACCCAGGAACATTCTATCTCTGACCTATACCTTTTTATATATTAATTATTTTTTGTTTTTGTTTTGAAACAGGGTCTCATTAGGTTGCTGAGAGTTTCACTAAGTTGCTAAGGCTGGTCTCAAACTAATGATCTTCCTGTCTCAGCTTCCCAAGTACTAGCATTACAGGCATGAAACATCATGCCCAGCTTGGTTATTTCTTAAGTAGTCAAAGTCTCCAAAATGAATATGAGTGGCTAATGTAAATCGTGTAGGAGCTTACCTATTACTTTTCATATTAGTCCTAGGATGTATCATGCCAATA
This sequence comes from Graphiurus murinus, assembly GCA_004027655.1. Taxonomy (NCBI): domain Eukaryota; kingdom Metazoa; phylum Chordata; class Mammalia; order Rodentia; family Gliridae; genus Graphiurus; species Graphiurus murinus. The sequence continues at coordinate 67,078 of PVLC010000910.1, read as the reverse complement.
AGTTGCTATTCTATAGCACTTTGAAGGTTAGATTTTTGAGATCCAAGCTTACTCTGTATTCCACTTGAAACATTTGCTATAAGACCACCCTCCTGCATCATGTCCCCAGAGACTTTCTATGGCTCTAAACCAGGCTCAATCATTAACCATTCAACTTGGACAAAGCTACTTTTTTTGGTGTGTATGTGTGGGGGGGGTCTTAGTAGGAGCATGAATGGGGAAATTATAAAGCAAATCCTAGCTTTATTCTATACTCAAATGAGCAAAGAAATTGTAGCTTCAATGTTTCTAAGTGACTTTGGCTTAGAGAGGTGGAAGGGTTTATTAGTTTCCATTAGTTTATTAGTTTGCTGCTGTAACAAGTTACCACATTAAGTTTGGTGGCTTAATACATGTTTATTCTGTGACACTTCTGGAGGTCAGAAGTCTAATGTCCAGGGGTTGGCCTTGTTGTATTCCTTCTGGAGGCTGTAGGGGAGGTTCCCCTCCCTTTTACAGTTTCTACAGGCTACCTATATCGCTCAGCTCACAGCCCCTCTTTCACCTTCAGAATGCATCACCATGCACCTGATTCCATCACTGTAGCTCCTCTTTCTACTTCTGACATCCCATCTCCCTCTTATAAGGCCCTTGTAAGCCTTTTGGATACACTCAAAAATCCAGAATAATCTCCCCACCTCAAGCTTAATAAGGCTGCAAAGTCTCTGTTGCTGAAGATCATAGTCAGAGGTTCCGAGGATTAGGTTATGAACAGATTTAGAAGAGTCACTGCTCAGAGTACCAGATGGGGGAAGGCCTAAGTGTAGACAAATATGCAAAAATATTTAGTCCAATGCAATAAATTACACGATTTCTTTAGGTTCAGATTTTGTAGGCATCGAGTTCAGTGGCTCAGATTTCCTGCCTTCCTCCTGCTCATCTTCAGAACAGCTACGAGGTGGACAGGGAGAGGGGAGTGAGTCTCCGTTCTTGTGGTAACATGGAGGATGGAGAGCACAAATCCAATGGTTTCCTCTGGGTTCTGGCTGCCTCTGCTGCAAAGTGGCTAATGCGGGCTGCTGCTCGGCCTGGTGACAGTCCATGGGCATCCCTGCTACTGTCCATCGCCGGCAGTCAAGGCCATGGAGTGCCACAGCCAGCTCTGGGTGTCATCCTCCAGCCAGTTCCTGGCCTCAGCCCATTTGCTTCCTAACTCAGCCATCCTCGAGTCCTCCCCTGAAGTAATTCAAGAGCATCTGGCTCCTTCTGTCACCACACAGGAGCTGAGAGAGAACAATGAGTTGCACCTGGAGCTTCCTTCCGTCTGAACTCACGCTGGTCCTCTTCTATGGCTGTGCACCCCTCCCAGCCAGCTTGAGGCTTCTCCACGGCAGCCCCTGCCTGGGTGTTTCCATCAGTCTCTGACCTTGGCGCTCCCTCTACCTGAGTCCTTCCTTCCCTGTAGGCACCTGCCTCTCTGTCCATCCAGAGGCAAAGTCCATTTCCCTGCCCTGGAATCTAGATAGAATCTAGAGTAAATGCTAGGATTTTCAAACTTAGTTGTTGTTGTTACTATTATCATTATAAGCATATTATTATTATTATTATTATTATTATTATTATTATTATTTATTATTATTTCAGTGCTGAGGATTAAACCTAAGGCCTTGTACATGCTAAGCAAGTACTTTACTCCTGAGCTACATCCCCAGACCCCCATGCTTTCCTTTAAGAGGACAGTCTTCCTCCCCCTCCCTCTCCCTCCTCCTCCTCCTCCTCCTCCTCCTCCTCCTCCTCCTCCTCCTTCTTCTTCTTCCTTCTTCTTCTTCTTCCTCTCTCTCTCTCTCTCTCTCTCTCTCTCTCTCTCTCTCTCTCTCTCTCTCTCTCTCTCTCCCCTCCCTCCCCCCAAAAGCCAGCTACCTGAGAAATCTGGAGGCTGAGCTTTCGAGGTTGCTGTGGTAATAGGGAGCCCAAACTAGCCAGACCAAGAAGCCAGTGGAGAAGTATTGGGTGCCAGACCTGTGAGGGAAGGCTTCTTGGACTTTCCAACCAAGCCTGACTCCAGCTAAATATATATACCAGGAGCAGAACTGCCCTGCTAAGCCACCCCATGGCGGCTTCTTATCACATATCACATGGACTCTTTTTTTTTTTTTTTCCTTGCGGTACTTGGGGATTCAACCCAAGGGTGTTCTGCCTCTGAGCTGCACCCCCAGCCCTATTTTATTTTATATTTTATTTTGAAACAGGGTCTCGCTAAGTTGCTGAGAGCCTTGCTAAGTTTCTGAGGATATCTGTAAACCTGCAATCCTCCTGTCTCACTAATTCCAAGTACTAGAATTACAGGCATGTGCCACCACACCCAGCTATATGGAATCTCAAGAAATAATTAATTGTTATTGTTTTAAGTCACTAGGTTTGGACTGTTTCCTTGTACAGCAACAGGTAACTAAAGCAATTGGAAAAATAAAAATACAGAAGTTATATGTACTCCCAGAAATGTAATTACAGTGATATAACAGAAGGCATATACAAAATCATCAAGCAAGTGGCCATTTCACCAGAATGCCTACTCATTTGCAAGGACTTTGTTGTGCTTTGTTTTTTAACTAAATGCATTCATTTAATGCCTCTGAAGCCAAAGAACCATTTACACTAGTGTTTTTTTTTCCTCCCCCCAATTAGCATGCAGAGATTTCCCCCATGGTTCAGAAAATGTGATATGCAAAGTCACTAGACCACTGTCCTGAATAACCAACCAAAGTCTTTTGACATCAGTGAGAAAATTCCTCAAGAATGCAAAGGACACAATGCCAATTGTTAAGTGTGAAATTCCAGGGTATTAACCCTTCCAGAGATGCTGTCTTGTTCAGTTTTATTTGAGGTTGATCAAAAGGACCGTGAAACTAGATCGGAACATTATGCACCAGACTCTATTGCCTACTTAAAAAAATTATAATAGAAACTTGATCCTCTTAAGATCTCCCATATGTCCTATACTTTAGCAACCAGGTTTTAAGACAGGAAAGATCACTATGATTTAAGAATAGTGTCCAGCCAACTAAATCTCATAATTCAATGTAAAAAATCCCAAACTATAGTTGTCACGAAACCTTAATATTTGCTTTGGGAAATATTTTTAAATGGAAAACTAACAGCAAAGCCATGTACACATGATACTATTCCAAACAAGCAAAGAGAACCCCTGAATTTATTTATTAGGCCAGTTTCTTTAGAAAGTTGTCAGGCAGGGGTGAGAAAAATTAAAGAGAAATTCTGATGGGCAGGTACGGACTGCTTGTTTTTCTAGTTTCCATCTTTACTTGTTTTTGTTTTGTTTTGTTTTTTTAACCCTCCTATCCTGGCTGCAGGTGAGGGATCCCATATACACAAAATGTAAAGTCACAAATGCAGCTTCCAGGTCCCCAAAACTCCCTGTCAAGGATCAAGTGCAGCAAAAGCACACTTATATTTTAATGCTACTCTGACAAAAAGTTTAGACTGTACAATGAGCCACCAATAAACCCTGTTATTTTTAGCCGCTACTATTAATCCACTCAGGATGGTGTTCACACAGCATCCATCGGCCAGGAAGATAATCTCCCAATTTTTAATTCAAACATGCTGTACAATAGAGCTCAAGGGACAAAGACAAGCTATTTTGAACTCAAAGGGTCCTGGATTCAAATTCAGCAGGAGCACTCTCTAGGTATGTTGCCTTGGGCACAATGCTTAACTTCCTAGCCTGAGCTGCTTCATCCGTAATACACAAATGACCACAGGTGTCCTAAAGGATTAAAGGAAAGTTGACTATAATTTTAAATGAAAACTTCAATTAGAAACCAGGCATATATTAGCTGCTATAGTTTGTTTTTATTTTTTTGGGGGGGGTGTTTTTGTTTGTTTGTTTTCCTCTTTTTTGGCATTGGGGATTGCATCCAGGAGCTTTCTACCTCTGAGCAACACTTCCAGTCCATTTTATTTTTTTAATTTTGAAACAGCATCTCCCTAAGTTGCTGAGGGTCTCCGAAGTTGCTGAGACTGCCACAAAGCTCTAATCCTCCTATCTCAGCCTCTCTAGTACTGCAATTACAGTAGTGGTCTACCATACCTGGCTATAGCTTGTATTTTTAATGTCACCAAAGGCCCATGTGTTAAAGGTCTGGTTCCTAGGGTGGCACTATTGAGAGATGGTGGAACCCTTTGAAAGGTGGATCCTGGTGCGCAGTCCTTAAGTCATTGGGGTGTACACTTGAATGGGACCATGGGGCCCTGTTCCCTTCCTCTTTCTCTCTTACTCTCTCGCTCATGAAGTAAGTGGGTCTGCTCTATCACACATTCCCACCATGGTGTTCTGACTCACCACAGGCCCAAAGTGATGGGGGGCCACTGATTGTGGACTGGAACCTCCGAACTGTAGGCCAAAATAACCCTTTTCTCCTTATAGATTAATTCTTTCAGGTAGTCTGTTATAGTAATAGAAAGCACACTAACACAGTTATCAATTAGTGTTAGTTGTTATTATTAAAATTGTTAGTTTTTGTTTTCTTTTCCTATATCACTGACACCAATCCCCTGAGCCCTTCACCACTGATCACTAAAGGAATCACTCAAAATTCATAAGAGCATGAGAAAAGATTCATAACTTAAGCAAGATAGAGGATTCATTTTATATAGAATCTAACAAAATGATACATGAGCAAAATGTGATTAGGGAGAAAACAGACACATAATAGAAATGTGTGCCTATTTTCTATATTCTTACAAAATATAGACATAATTAAATAAGATATTTCCTAAGTCACCTGTGTCTGTGCCGGCAGCTCCAAGAGAATTCAAAATCTGTTTTGGCTTTGTTGTTGTTGTTGTTGTTGTTGGGGTTTGTTTATGTTTGGGGGAAATCAATTCACCTAGATATCTTTCACCTCCTTCATTTATTCCCATGAGATAAAAAGTGATGGAAGTTCTTTAAAAACTGTAAGCATTATGCCAAAAGGGAACATTGATTAGATGTTTATTACATGTCAGGCATTGTTGCATTTTATATGAGCCATATACTTAGCTTTCACAAGAAACCTTCAAAATAGTTCATATATATACCATTCTACCTCTGGGCTATACCCCCAGCCCTATTTTATTCTTTATTTTGAAACAGGATCTCACTAAGTTGTGGAGGGCCTCACAAGTTATTGAAGCTGGCTGCAAACCTGCAATCCTCCTGTCTCAGCCTCCCAAGAACTGGGATTACAAGCGTGCACCACCATGCCCAGCTCTACTATATCCATTTTATTGGGAAAGAAAGCAATATTTAAATATATTAGGCAACTTGAGCAAAGTTCTCAAGGTAGTACGGGCTGGCCAAGAGTCCAACCCAAGTCTATAAGATCCCTGAATGTCTACTCTATCAACTAAGGAGGGGGAGATGGGATGTCTCCAAGCTTTGAGACCTTCCCCTGAATTTTGCAGAGAACAGGAAATGGGCTGCCTAATCACTTTTCATTTCATGTCTAGACTCTAGGAAACAACTCATAACCCAGTGGGAAGCAGACGAGAAGCATGAGGCTGTGAACTCAGCACTGGAAATGTGTCTAAGGAGGAAGGGGAGACAACAAGCTCAACATTCAGCTGCAGTTTGGAAGGTCAGCACCAACTTCAGACAGATGTCTGATATCTAAAATGATGAACTCGCTTGTCTATTGTGTAGAACTGCTACACTTGCCATTATGAAGCCATAATCCTGGTTTGTGTCCAATTTCATCACTGAAAGGAACATAGGGGGGGAAATTCAGAAAACCAATTGGCTTTCAATGGAATTCTGTCTGGGTTTTAAGCCAGCATGTAATAAAGAAGTTATTCTCTTCAGGCACATTCAATTTTAGACTGCTAATACATGGCAAAAAGACAAAAAGGGTACATTTCACATATAAAGATTCAAAGAATGACCCAGAAATTATGGAAAATTAAGTAAAACTAATTTTTTGTAAGCAGATTTCAATTCCAAAGATAATTTAGTCTATGTGTAACTTTTGGAAACTAATTATAAAAACTGTAGAATGGGATGATAAAGGAGACATTCCTAATCTTTTTAAAGGTAGAGATGGTTTTAAAATCATCTTAGCTTCATCATTATGTCTTGGTAATTTATAAAGCTGCTTCCCAGGAAACTTAATTGCTCTAGGATTAGAATATACTCTATTTACTTATCATGTACCCCTAGCATTCACTGAAGTCTGTAGTAGGCATAGAATGCCATTCACCAAATATTTCTAATTCTCTTCCTTCCAAGAACGTGATAGGGTTATGGTTCTCTGCCCACCTGAGGTCAGGCATGACCCTTTGATTTGCCTTGATTTGTCTTTCACTGACTGGCCAATGAATGTGAGTGGCACTGATATTACCCCTTGGCCACATCCCACAAGATTTATCCATGATTTATCCTTCGCTTCACCTTGATAACTGGCAACATTTCAGATGGGGAGACCCCATCAACCTGCACCCACAGGGAGGTCGACATGGAAGCCAGCCCTCAGTGGATGTGTAGCATAAACAATAAAGAAAACTTTCTTATTAAAAGCAACTGAGATTTGGGTATTATTTGTCATTGCAGCACAACCTAGCACATCCTGAGTGATTCAAAAAACTCTGAATGAAACTTTTAATGATGAGAAGTCAAGAAAAGAAAATTTCAAAAGTATGTGTGCAATGACCAAGACTTCCCTTGACCTCACCATCCTTTCTCTTTTCATAGTTCATTATATGTTCAAATCAAAGAACAGTGTGCATACCACAGCCTGATACCAACATTAATATAATCAAGCTGAATGTTCGTTTGAATAGAACATGAGACTGCCAAATGCCACTGCTGCCAGTATTACCTCTCAAAGACATTGAAATCTGCAGAGAACAGTCTGCTCACATACCTTATGCCAAGATAATACGTATGTTCCTCAGAAATGAGTACCCTTCACTCAACGGCTAAACACAAGTAAATTTATATTCAAGTAAACTATGGGTCAGAACACTTAGAAGCAGGAAAAAAAAAAAAAAAAAGACAAACGCTGCTTTGTAAAATCAGTATATTTAAAGAGCCGAAGGGAAAAATGAGAATAAAGCAAACCAAAAAACATACACTCATTAAAATGGTGTACAGATGGACTATAATGTCAAAAATATGCTATCAAGTGAGGCAGGGGGAATTCAGCACAGCCACTTACGCACCCTCCTGCCGCTGGAACATATCTGGAGGATTTGCACCTGCTATTTATGTTGCTGCATACAGCTTCGTACCCAAGTTGAGAGATGTCAGACAACGAGGCCCTTTCATGTGCAACTCAGGAAGAAAAAAAAATTTGCAAAAACTAGGAAGTGGAACCCAGTGCTTGAGAACGGAGAGAAGGAACACATATGAGAAACCCCCATGAGTCTTCAGGTAGCAGTGAACAACTATGTTCAAGAAGCAACTGGATGTGACAGGCCCCCCAGCCTGTCTCACCATGGCCAATGCTCTTGTTTCTCACTTACCCTCGAGAGATGATGAAGACACAGAAGTGAACCCTCCCATCTTTCTGCAGTCCTACCTGAAACCACAGTATGGCTTCTGCTCCCAGCATCCCACTAACAATGGAAGCCAGCCCATGGAATTCTGAAGTTGGAAGCCACCTCTAAGGATCCTGAGCCAGCCAGTTGTCACCTCTTACAGTTGGGAAGGTTAGATGGCTTGCTTCAAGTCCCACATCTAAATAGTTACAAGCCACTTACACTCTCCAAATGACCAAATTGATTGTCTGCCTTTTGATCCCCAGCCTGCTTGCTTTCTCTGCCACTCTGTTACCCTGATTAGCTTGTCTTACTTGAAATCAGCCCCTCTCCTCAAGCTAGACCCCAGCCCTATTCTATTTTTGTTTTGTTTTGTTTGTTTTGGAACAAGGTCTTGCTAGGTTGCTGAGAGTCTTGCCAAGTTGTTGAGCTTAGCCTCAAAGCTATGATCCTCCTGTCTCAGCCTCCCAAGTACTGGGATTACAGGCTTGCACCACCACACTCAGCTTCCCCTGGACTTCTTGATATGAATCTCCTTGGACATTTTTTCACCTTTCTAATGTGTGTGTGTGTGTGTGTGTGTGTGTGTGTGTGTGTGTGTGTGTTACTGAGGATTGAACCCCAGGGCATTCTATCTCTGAGCTATACCCCTAGCCATATTATATTTTCTATTTTGGCACATATGCTGTACCAGCCACTGTTGTGTTTTAGATCTCTTATTGTATCACAATAACATGGAGTCACTGCTATTATCATTCCCATTATACAAATGAGGCACAGTGAGGTTATGTGACTTGTCCAGGGTCCACAGAAAGTAAGAGGCAGAGGATTCACAACCAAGCCCCAGCCTTGGGCAGAGTTCACATTCTTTATCAGTACCCCAGGCTGTCTCTCTCTAAGGCTGCATCTCCTGCTCTCCCCAAATCAGATAGTTCACACTCCCCCTCCCCATTCCCACTTTAAGAGTTCACTTTTAAGGATCTCAATTCTAGAATAATCTGTTGAGCTATTGAGACCACCCAAGGAAAACTGCTTATTATTCCCCAGCACATATTTTGTAGACCTTTGTTGTTCCTAATTGCAGAGTACATCCAGGGGAAAAGGAACCAGTTAGCCCTTCTTTTTATCCAAGTGGATTCACCATTTGGTGAGCAAAACGAGGTAAGGAGGCAGAACTAAGAAAGCCCCAAGGAGTAGATGACAGGGTAGGAGTTAAAGATAAAACCAAACTTGTGCTGAATTCATCAGGAATGATTGATTGAAACTTAACTGGGAACTCGTTTGTTTGTGCAATCTAAAGAAGGAAGGAGTCCTGTTTGTGTAAGATAACCTAAAGCCTGACTTCTGTTTTATTTTTATTTTTGATATTTTTTTAAATTTGGGGTTTGCATGAGCAGGAGTGCAAAGGTCTCCTGGCAAAAGCTCCTTTGTTAAAATCCAGAAAAACAAATAACCAACAGTGATGTTTTGGAATGGGCCCCAGCTGTCCTGCTTTCAAACATGTTACCTTCCACTTATTTAAGGAAATGAGCACACAAAGGCGTCCAGAACTGTCTGACCCAGGGGAGGTCACGGCTTGGGACCGACTGATTTCTTGCCTAAGACAGGGAGAGGGCAGTGGGGTAGAAGGGAGGAAATGGCCATGCATACTGATAAATACCAAGCTGCCCATTCTCTTGACCCCCGGGGAGAAGGAAAACAAAATCCATCATTTGTGAGCCTGAAGGCAAACTAAAGTTGGTACTTAAACATACACATGATATGGTCTTCCTTTGAATCAGAAGAAACGAATAGCTCTTATAGGCAGACCCCAAATAGTTTGTGGTAGAAAGAGGGAAGAGAAATTATCAAAGAATTAAGATAGTTACAGCCATTCCAACAGCTCCCTCTCCAGACTGTCCAAGAAACACTCAGATGTCAAATATTTTATGTCTGGCCACTTTCTCTGACCACCAGATGGACTCAAGCAGTACCAATGTCCATTCATCCACGGATTCATGCAACATTAATTGTATGTCTCTTTCTGTGCCCAGAAATTGTGTGAGGTGCTGAGGACAGAGATGGGTAGATGTTGAGCATGCTTAATCCAAATACCCAAATGTATTAAGATCTGAAAATTCGGAGTGTCTACATGACAATACAAGGGCAAAATTCCACACCTGACCTCATTTAACAGGTCATGGTCAAAAGACAGATGCACTTCCAACACATAGAAAGGTAAAAAGTTTCTCAACAAGACCCCAAAGGCACAAGAAATTCAAAGGAATATCAATACGTGGGGTTAACCTGAAGAGCCTCTGGGCAGCAAAGGAAACCATCAAGAACCTCAAGAGAGAGACAACAGAATGGGAGATAATTTTTGTCAACTACTCCTCTAATAGAAGACTAATATCTAGAATATACAGAGAACTCAAGAAACTTGTTGCTAAGAAAACAACCCAATCAAAAAATGGGCAAGTGAACTAAATAGACACTTCACAAAAGAAGAAATACAAATGGCCAATAAATGCATGAAAAAATGTTCAACATCATTGCAATCAGAGAGATGCAAATCAAAATTACCTTGAGATTTCACCTAAACCCAATTAGAATGGCAATCATTAAAAACACAAACAACAACAAATGCTGGAGAGGGTATGGAGAAGTGAAAACTCTAATACATTGTCAGTGGGATTTCAAATTAGTGAAACCACTTTGGAAAACAGTATGGAGGATCCGGAGATGAATGGGAATGAACCTACCATACGATCCAGCAATACTACTTCTGGGTATCTGCCCCAAAGAATGGAAACCAAACTACCAGACTAATGCATGTGTATCTATGTTTATAGTCCCACAACTCACAATTGCCAAACTATGGAACCAGCCAAGATATCCATCAACAGATTAGAACTATGGGATATGTACACAATGGAATTTTACGCAGCCATAAAGAAGAACAAAATCATGTCATTTGCAGGGAAATGGATGGCACTGGAAAACATTATGCTAAGTGAGATTAGTCAGTTACAAAAAGTAAAAAAAAAAAAATCAGATGCTCTCCATAATATGCAGAAGCTAGGGAGAAGGTGGGTCATAGGAGGGACTCTAGACAGAGAAAGAGAAACCTTAGATGAGCAAAGAAGGCAACCTAACTGAAGGTGATGCGAGGGGTGGAGAGGGAAACTCCCTAATGCACATGATGTACATTGACAAACATGTCAAAGTCAATCAGTAAACATGAGGAAGAGGGAAGGGGAGGGAATGGAGTGGGAATTAGGGAAGGGTTAAATGAGTACTGTGTGCAGGTATGCCTCTACCAGCTTGTATATCATTAAGATGTATGATTACAATGCACCAATAAAAATTTTAAAAAAAGAAGAAAAAGACAGATGCATAACACACAGTTCATTTAGCATCCTCAAAGGAAAAAAAATTCTCCCAATCCCTTCATCTATGATATATACTTACTCATATAGAAGTATTTTAAATGTTGTATGAAATTACTGTTGCGCTAAATGTATAAGGCGTATATGAAACACAAATGAATTGTGTTCATACTTAACTCCCATCCTGAAGATATTTTGAGTATGCAAATATACCAAAATCTGAAAAGAAAAAAAAAAACTGAATACTTCTGGTCCCAACCATTTTAGATGAGGGATCTCCACCTGTGGTGGCACATGTCCATCTGTGGCCTCAGAGAGCTATGAGTTGGCTGGAATTTCGCCAGAATCATCAAGCAGGTGTTATTTCATGGACTGAAAAGACAGATGACTATATTTCTTACTGAGTGCCTTACCTGCAATGATTATTTTAGATGAAAAGCAACAATGATCCCTCGATGGCTATGAACTACCAGCATAAGGGCCTAGGCTTCCCCATTAATTTCAACAAGGCTGGGGGAGTTTGTTTACAAAGACCTGTTGAACTACACTCAGGAATGTGACATCTCTTTTGAGAAGTGATGTTTCCTTGCCAACCCTACGTCTAGAGGGACAGCCCTGTAGGGGGCTGTGGGGAACCAACGACAGCACATACCAGACTCTCTCTCTTCAAATAGGAAAGGTGGCCATGCATAAAGCACCCTCAAAAGACTGAGTTATCTGAATTACTCTAAACGTAACATCCTAATATAAAGCTGCCAGGCTAAAGGTATGACTCATAAATTTTACTTAAATCTCCTATGATACACATATACTAGTCTAAATATTTATCACTATTATAGAAAAGAATGTAGAAAAACACTTCATATATACATATGGTAAATGTAATGAAAATTATATAGATTTACATATATATATACACACATATATATGTATATATATATATAGCATATGTAATGGAAAGAACTAAAAATCTTGTGGATTCTTACAGGAATCTTTTCACTCTCTCAGATTTCACAGCTAGCAGCTTTGGTTTCAGATCAGAACCATTCACATGCACATAAATTTTCTTTAGAACAGCAGCACCTCAGACATCCAGTGCTCAGCTGCCCAGCAACCCAAAGTCTAAAACAGCCATGAAACTGGAAGCTTAGTGTCTGTACATGTGAGCAGAATCCCAAGCAGAGAAACTTCCCTCACACAGAGTGAGGAAGAGATCAGGAGTCAGACAACTGCCCCAGAGACTGGCAACTGTTTGTACAAGCCAGCACCCTCCACTTCCCGTCTTGCAGGGGGTGGGTGGGAATCTAAAAGTGGATACGATTGGTTAAAAAGTACTAAGCAGAAGAGAGGGCAGGCAACAGAAATAGAGATGGGGTGGTAGAAAATAGACCCCTGGAGGGTACTGAGAAGTGAGGATGGGAGTCAAGACCACAGGAAAGGGGATAAAGAAGCAACAGTGGAGCCTGGAACCGTATGGGAGCAGGGCCCTCTGCAGACAATGAAGCCATTAGAAGTCATTATGTCTCCATACTAAAACCAGCAAATTACTCTTTACACTCGGCTCCATGTTTAAGATCTTTCTACTGTTCAGAAGAAAAACAGATATACTCTTCTTGATGTCAGAATACAGACGATGAACAAAGCCATATTCTCTGAGCACTGATAAAGGAGGAAAGAGACCAGGGGAGTGGCTGAGAAATGTAGTGGCCAAGAGGAATATTTTTACAATTGAGAGACAGAGCTAATCAGGATCTAACACAGACACCCAGAGGGAAGACCAAAGATGAATTTTCCTCTGCTTTTCTCTTTGTGCAACACAGAAGAAGTACAGATTTCCTGCAGGAAACAGAAGATGAATGATACCAATGGCGGCTCCATCTGACCCAGAGGAATCCAGTTTTTTAAAGGCAGATTGGGCAATAGCTAACAGCCCCACAAGAAATAAATCATTACAAAGAGCTACCATGGCCCACAATTCTTTATCCACCATTCCAAAATACCAAACCCTCTGAAAACCAAAAGTAGGTTAAGTTTGGTGAAAACTAAATTAGCAACAAAAGCTAGGCATTGTCTTCACTTATCCAATGAACATGTTTCCTTAAATTGAAAATATCAATGTGTTTGAATATGGGGCACCGATACCAGAGAGGTTACTTAGAACATGTTATATGCACTATATCAACTATCTTAAATCTGGGAAATTATGAAATATGAAATGTATTTGGCCCTAGGAGTTTCAGAGAAGGGTTCACGGATTTGAACATGGTTAAGATTACTTCAAGGACCAGTGAGAATCTAGGAAGACAGCTTTCGACTTCTGCCTGAGTTCTCTCTTAGACATTTCTAAAACGCTCACTATGTGCCTAGTATTGGGCTAGGTGTTGGCACGTTTCTGGAAGGCCTCAGACTACTCATTTTTGCCTCATATGTCAGACAAGGTCAAGAATAAGACTCACCATAGTGCTTAAATCACAAATAGAGTTTCATGCTCATAAAAAGAGAAAGGAAAGAAGAAAAGAAGAAACCCTGATTCATGTGCACAGGGCTAGTTGATGCATGTGTTTTTTTAAAAGTTTATAAAAGAGATCTGAGCTAATCATATCAGAATGAGAGGAAGAGGGGGCAGGAGGAAGGAGATCACACTGGCAGCCATGTCTGCTTCTTATTCTGAAGTTGAGCACATCTCTCACGGAAAAGAGTAATCCGCCAACCGGCCCTGCCAACCGGAAGTACCACTGAGCTCCTCCCCTCCTTCAGGACTTCCCCAACTCACCTCTCCACCAAGCCGCTCCGGCACTTTCTCCAGTTCAACAACTCGCCAAATTGGGATGATCACAGCAATCACAGAATATATTGAAATCAATCTGTTCAAAGGAACCCCCCCCCACACACACACATGCAGGTACTCCACCCTCTGAGCTGTGTGAAGGAGGCAGGAACTTTGGACCCTTTTGTCTAACTGGCACAGAGAGGGGGATTTAAAACACTGGTTGAATAAATTAAAGAACTTAAGTGAAAGTGAGATACAGTGTCTCAGTAAACTTATTTACTCATTCAAACAGTTTTTATTTTATACTTAACAATGTGTCAAAAAAAAAAAAAAAAAAAAAACTATACCCTGATTCAGAGATTTTTGTTGACTGCTCAAAGAAGTCTTACCACATACAGATCCCCAGAGCCTCACCTGAACTCCTTGGGTTTAGATTCATTTCACATTTCAGAATTTTCTAGATTTTAAGTTAATACAGTCCACAGATCCTATATTACATAAGTGAATACATTGGCCTACACTTTTTTTTTCTAGTTTCTTAATCACCATATTCTTTTTTTTTTTCAGCACGGATTTTTATACGTTTCTTGAGTACAATAGGGTTACATAGACATTTATGACATATCAATCGTTGTCAGAAAACAAATAGCACCACTTCTTCATTTTACATGTATAGCCACATTCTTAACATAGCCTGGTCAAGCAAATTTTCTAGAGTCATAAAACCATAATCCTTTAGGGTCATATATTTACTTTCTAAGAAGTAGGAGGGTCTTTCATCTACGCATCTTAGGAGCAATCTCCAGACTTTGAAACGCCGATGTAGCCATAGCAGAAGAGTCAGTATAATTACCCATATATGCAGATAGCAACTGCCTGGGGGGAGAAGGACCAGCTGGGCTCCCACAACTCCCCCGTTTTTACTTTAAAATGCACGAAGGACTGTGCCTGTCTTAGGTCGTTTCCTACCAGGTGCTTAATCTTACCCGTCATGGGGACTCGATGAGTCATTCAAGGAGCCCTGTCTTAGGTTGATATTGCCCTGAGAAAATCCAACCCGTCATTGACTACCAGGCCCTGTGCGAGGCAGTGCTTGCATTTTTATTCCATGTAAATCTGCTCATATACTAACATAAGCATTGATCACAAGGCGTACAACGAGTTGGCCTACACTTTATATTCAATTTGCACATCTGGTGGCTAATAGCAGAAAAGGGGGTGGGGCAGAGCGGTCTCGATCACCTGCCATCTCCACCAAAGCAGAAGTCAAATGTAACACCGGCGGTAGATCATAAAGCAGAGTCTATGAACCACGCTAAGCCAACAACAACTACAGTGCTAGGAAGAATATGAGTGCTGGGCATGGCAGCCCACACTTGTAACCTCAGGACTTGGGAGGCTGAGACAGAAGGATCACAGGTTTGAGGACAGCCTCAGCAAGTAGTGAGAATCTCATCAACCTAGCAAGACCCTATTTCAAAAATAAAAATAAAATAGAACTGGTAGTATAGCTCAGAGGTAGAATACATCTGAGTTCAAGCTACAGTACCCAAAATGAGCAAAATAATAATAATAATAATAATAATAATAATAATAATAACAACAACAACAACAACCAGCATTTCTTGAACACCTATTATGTGTCAGGTATTGTAATAAGCACTGCATGTGTTCCAATTCAAACATATGTATATGTTCCATCCCAATACAGAAAAGTCTCCCTCTCATCTTGCAGATTGGGAAACTGAGGCACTGGAAGGGCAAAATAACTTTCACACACTCAGCTAGCAGACAGTGGACCCAGAGCACACTATTTGGTAGAAGTCAAGGGAACTAATGAATTCATGAGTTAACTACCATTCACTCAGTTACATGCATAAGTTAATCATCAGAAAAAGGAGGTGCAGTAGGAAGACTATGAACTTTTGCACTCAGAAGGAATTGTGTTTGAATCCCAGCCCCACCAGTACATGTGTGTGGCCATGAGGACAAGATTTGAATTCTGTAATTCTCCAACTCCCCAAAGTAAGAGGGTGACTGCCACCACCTTGCTAGACAATGAGAACAGAACTTGATATGGTGTCACCAAGTTTTTTTTAAAAACTTAAGCCGGGCATGGTGGCGAACTCTTGTAATCCCAGCATTCGGGAGGCTGAGACCGGAGGATCTGGGTTCGCGGCCAGCCTCAGCTACCTAGTGAGACACTCCGCAACTTAGTGAGACTCGGTTTCAAAATAAAGAATAAAAAATAGGGCTGGGGGTATAGCTCGGAGGTAGAACGCCCCTGAGTTCAATCCCTAGTACTGCAAAAATAAATAAATAAATAAATAAATAAATAAATAAATAAATAAAATAAAAACTTACTAGCCAGATACAGTGGCATATATCTGTAATCTCAGTACTTGGGAGGCTGAGACAGGAGGATTGCAGTTTCAAGGCCAACTTCAGCCACTTGGTGAGACTCTTGGCAACTTAGTAAAACCCCATTTAAAATATATATATATATATGTATATAAAATAATAGGGGATAGGGGTGTACCTCTAAGGTAGTATGCCCCTGCCCCTAGGTCCAATTTCCAGTACAAAAAAAATTACTGTACACTTATATATGCTAGGCCCCATACATGTTTTATTTAATTCTCACCAAAAAATCTAAGAATATAGACATTATTATTAATCTTATTTTATGTATTTATTATTTATTTTGCCTGCTGGGGACCAAACCCAGGGCCTTGGGCATGCTAGACAAGGGCTCTACCACTGAGTTACCTCCCAGCCTCCAATCTTACTTTAGATTAGAGGAAACTGAGGTGTAGAGGCTTTAAATACTTATTTAAGATTACAAAGTAATTCCTCTTCCTGGCTCAACCAAGGCTCTAGCCTAGAAGAAAAAGAATGATGTCCACATTTCTTTTCCTGGGAGGAAGAATTTCTCCTTAAGCAGAACATATGTGTGTGAGGGTCCTTTTAATTTACAGGTTTGTGTGACATTTTCCTGACTTACCTTCTTCATGATGACATCCGTCTATTATCAGCAACTTATTCTCATCTCAAACCAAGTTAAAAGCACCTTGCAATGCTTCAGTCTCCTGCACACAACCACACATTCACATACTCTCAGAAGACTGGGACTCAATTTAAAATATAAGCAAAATAAGGTGTCATGAAACTTAACAATCAGTGTTCCAGCTACAAGTGGAAACACCACATTAAATCCATTGCAAAAGAAATGGCTGGCTTTTATATGTCTAACATAAAAGTTTAAGGAGAAAGTACAAACATCCCATCCCAAGACAAGTGGTACATCCACAGGCAGTGTGCTACTTCGGGTGAATTAAGTGATCACATTTGTTCCTGAATGGCTGATGGAAACGTGTGGCTCTGCACAGGCTTCTTGGAAGCAGGGAATTGTTTGACCTTCATGTTTCCCCATCTATAACTCCAAGCAGACGAGACCTGCCTTCAGGTGTGTCCATGTGGGCCTGCGGTCAACTTGGTAATCATACCAGGTTGGCCTGGGCCCTCAGAACATTCTCCTTGGTGCACTCCCCTTCCTTCCTCCTTCCTTCAGGCCCACAACTCACCCATTCCTCTGCCTCTCCCAATGGACCACTGTCAGGGCTCCCACCTGGACTCCGTATTGATCTGGCCTACCCTCCAGATCAATATGGAGTGCTGTCCTCAGAGCTCTGCAGGATTCCTTTCTTACCACAAGACAACATACTTTTATTGAATGCAAAGCATATTTTGTTCATTTGCAAAATTCATTTTAAGAGCCTCTTGATCTTGTTGGTGCACGTCTGCCCAAAACTCTCTCCCTCCCAGACTTCATGAAATTCAAATCTGTCCACTTGTTGATAGCTGTAGTCAAAACCAAAGGTTTCCCTTGAGCGATTACTCTTGGAAAGAAAAGTTATGGCCTCAAGCCAGTTCATAAGTTTGCTGACTCTTCTTTACTTCTCCAGATCCTATGCAAGGGTGTCCACCCTGATATTTATCAAACACCCCATGAACGTAGCTTTCACAGCCCTCGCCATAGGAGGGAATTCACTTGTCTCATTGAGTCTGCCATTGAGTTTCAGGACTCCTTGTGCAATCTTCTCCTCAATCTGCTGGAGAGGAATTAGCACTATCTTGCCACTCTTTTAGCTTTTTAGACCAAAATTAATTATTCACCATTTTCTTGTTCTTTCTTGAGGCTTATTCCTACTTCTGAAAAAAATATTGAACTAGTTGGGTGTGATGGTGCAGGCCTGTAATCTCAATACTTGGGATGCTAAGACAGGAGGATCACAGGTTTGAGGCCAGCCTCAGCAACTTAGCAAGACTCTGTTTCAAAATAAAAATATATAAAGGGGTTCAATCCCCAGTACAAAAAAAAAAAAGTATTGTTTCCTTTTACCTAAACTTACCCTCAAATAATTTCTTACTTGAAGAATTAGTGATTTTAATGTTAAAAGCCTATTTAAAGTAAGGTGATGCCCATTGCTCAGGTAATCTCCAAAGAGAAGTTTCAGGTGCATTTGACAAACGTCAACATCATTGAGAAAAATCTATACTCTCATTTCAGAAGGGAAATATTCATTGTTATATTAGCACTGTTCATCTTTTTTATCCTATTCTTTTATGATTTTGCCTCACAAGAAAATTCTTTTCATTGTAATATTGGATATACCATTTTCAGTCATATGCTTTTCACATTCTTTATAAAATCAGTGTCATATGAAAAATATTGATGAAAGTAACATCGAGTCATTTCAAAATATCTGCTATGTCTAAGTACCTGTTACCTTTATGTAAAGCAGAGGTAACAGTACTGCTACTACTACTACTACTACTACAAGTAATGCGTTTTTATATCACTAGAATCTTGAACATGTTCTAACATTTTCTGAGTGTATATTTTTAAATCATAACCAAAACAACTCAACACAAGAAAGAGTTGAAAGATAACTGAACTTTGAATCCCAGCTCTGCACATCTGCTCGTTCAAGTCAGCACTGTGACCTCTCGGCCTCAGCGTCTCCTGTACAAACCTAGGTTCATGTCCAGGCACTACTCTAAAGGCTCACACATACTCACTTGATGATCTTTACAGCATTCTCACAAGGTAGGTACTCTGACCCTCACTTTACAGTGAGGAACCTTAGGCATAGAGTAGGTGGAGAAGCTAACCAGGATATCACAGCTCAGGGTAGAACCTGGATCTAGCATCAACAGTCTGCAAGCACTGTGCCACGCTACTTGTGGGTACTTGTTTGGGGCTAGCCCTAGGAACCCTCAAGGCTGTTGTAAGGCTCATAGATCCAAGTTGAGGTATAAATGCTATACAAGCATGAGCATTAGGTATTGCAGTGTTATTAGAGTAAACCTTGAATGCAGTTTTTGAAGTGAACGCTCCAAGAATCACCGGCCAGTAAGAATAAATTCAAATTGGCCTGTGTACAGTAAAATGTGCTTTCCCCAGCATTCTTACAGTGAGGGATCTCCATCCCCTAGCACTTGGCAGCCGCAAGCTCACACCTGCCATCAACTCTTCCCAGGCCAAAGCCATCGCTTGCACACTCTGCAGTGCGGAGCTGGGGAATTTCAGCAGAGGACCTGCCAGGCATGTACGCATATCTCAAGGGCCTCCAGAGGCTAGCACACTGGCCCTGCCTCAGAGCTTCCAGCATCTCACCTCCTTGGGGAGGAGGTACAGAGCTGAGTAACATGGAGGCATGATTCCTATAGTAAAGCCCCATGTCCAACTCATCCATCAAACCCCTCAGCCCAGCCAACTCCTGAAATAATGTTGGCAAATAATGGAGCATAATGTACCCCACTGGTAATCCCCCAGGGGCAGGGCTGGATCCTGGCTTCATCTTGTTTACCCTAAATCCAAAGCCTGGCTCTAGCAGACCTTCGATCCTGGCCTCCACCACCAGCAGGTTTTTATATAGATGATAGGATGGCTACTTCAACCAACACACATGAAATGTTGAAAGGGTGTGTTTTTAAAGGCCTAATATCATGATTTAAAGCTATTATGCATCAAAGCACTCTCCTGGTCATTCTTGCCCGTTATCTCTGTTAATCCCAGCCAACCTGCAAGGCAAGAGTTATCATTTGCCCACCTGCTGCCATTCCCAAAGGGAAAATGGAAGCTTCCAGGTCTAGCTGTCAGGATCTCCCACAATTTCTCATCATCTGGGGCTCAGCCGAAAGGTCCATTCCACACAGACACTTCCCAGACTGCCTGCCCAAAAGCAGCAAGCTCACCATCTGCATTTCTCAGCCCCTCTCCCCCATCACATCATCTTACTTAGTTTTATTCATAGCATGCAATATTATCTGAAATTCTTTTAAAATTTATTTATTATCCATCTTTCCCCACTGGAATGTCAGTTTTTTCAGAGCATGGGAACTTGTCTTCTGGCTTAAAATTGTATCCTCCGTGCTAAGAACAATATGGTCAAAGAATGGCATTTAAATATGTAGGGAGGGGAGAGGAGAATGGACAGGAACAGGGGGAGAGGGAGGACGGGAGGGAGGAAGGAAGGGAATAAACTCTTCCATAAACTTCAGGAAGAAACAAACTTACTTAAGAGAGTAGAAAGAACACTGTGTCCCAGAAACATGAAATTCTGAGACACTTTACTGAGGAAGTTGTGAAGTAACTGGAAATTAAGAGGTGAATTAAGACTTCCTGAAAGAATTGAGTGCAATCCTTTATGAAATGTGAATACCTTAAACTCCAGGGACATTCCACCCCTTAGATTTCCTTTATCACTGCAAACACTCAGAACCTCTAGAAGTCAAATATGTTTGCTCTCTGGTTGGAAATTGCTTGCTTATTGATTTTCATATTTCCCCAACTTGCCTGCCTGTCTCTCTGTCTCTCTGTCTCTCTCTCCTCTCCTCTCCTCTCTCCTCTCTCCTCTCTCTCTACCCACATCAGCTTTTTAAAAGCCTGAGTTGACAGAGTTTCATGGTCACAAGCAGCAGTATTCTAAAATTGGAATTTGGCTGGCTGATCACACACACTAGCCCTAGCCCTGGAATTCAGTAAACATCTGGGCCAGTAAGTGTGAGAAAGTTCTGTGGTAACAAAAGTTTCTGAGGCAACAGTGAGGCCCGGAATCCCACAGGCAGCAAGGTGCAGAGCAGGCCGCCAAGGCTGGTTGACCAGATGACCGAAGCTGCAGCGGGCTTCCCTGGGCACACAGCATTTTGCTGTGAATGTGGGAGGAAGCTGGTGACTTCACTGCACATCAACACTTGGTAACAGACTCCTAAAGCAAACCTAGCCTTCCTCATAGTGCTGCACGTGTATGTGGTCAACCAGATTCCTAGGCCAACTGCCCAAAGAGCTGCTCCCCAGGTTGAGTCCCTTCCATACCAGCTGACGGGAGAAGGCCGCAGATTTAATTAAATTTTACAACTTCCATATAATGTAGAATAGAATCATCTGGTATATTAAGTTCTTGAAAGTTAAAGAGTTTGTTCCCTAATGGAAAGAGGCATTTACTGACTAGAAAATGGTTGACTTTTTATAGTCACTGAGATCTGACACTATGTTACTTACTAGCTAAAACTTCACTTATCCTCACAAATAGGACAAATGTAAGTCAAATGCAAGCTAACTGCTGGGGAGGGAAGAAAGAAGAAATACTGGGTACCCTTGTGTCAAATGTACCCATTTCATTAGGAATTGAGCAACTTTCACTGCCTTAGAATTTAATTAATAGTTAAGTTATGCTAACATTTAGCTTCTTGGCTTTTTTTTTTTATAAAATAGTTCTAAAATGAAACCATCTTCTATTGCTTTTTTGGGGTTTTTGGTAGTACTCAGGATTGAACCCAGAGGCATTCTACCTCCACACTAAACCTCCAGCTCTTTTTTTGTTCTGTTTTGTTTTGTTTTGAAACAGGGTCTCACTCTGTTGCTGAGTCTCACTAAGTTGCTGAGGCTGGTCTTGAATCTATGATCCTCTCATCTCAGCTTCCCAAGTACAGGGATTATGGGCATCTGCCATCACACCCACTCTTATTTTATTAAGTTAAATATATTATTTATTATGTAAAATAATGCGTGCTCATTATTTTAAAAAATTAGCTTCTTGGTTACTTTTTTATAAAATAGTTCTAAAATGGAACTATCATTAATTGCCTTATTAATTTTAAAATACAGACTCATTATAAAAAATTAAAGCCAAATAAGGATCCTGTAAAAAGCAAAAACTCCTCCATGAATCTAGTTATGAGAGTTAGCCACTGCTAATTCTTTGATGGGTGACCTCTCAGGGTTGCTTTTTGCAATACTTAATAAATACAGATAATACTCAACACACTTTTTATCAGTGTCCAGAATGCTGCATTTCTTTTTCTGTGTCAGTCTTCCCTATCTATCTATCTATTTATCTATCTATCTATCTATCTATCTATCTATCTATCGATCGTGGTCCTGGGGATTGAACCTCTGAGCTACACTCCAGCCCTATTTTATTTTTTACTCTGAAACAAGATCTCACTAAGTTTCAGAGGACCTCTATAAGTTGCTGAGGCTGGTCATGAACCTGCCACCCTCCTATCTCAGCCTTCCAAGTACTGGGATTACAGGCATGCACCATCACTCTAGACTCCAATCATATATTTTAATTCATCTGTAAACAGGGACTAATAGCATCTAAATTTGATAGGGATCTTATAAGGTTGGAATGAAATACATCTTAAGTATCTAGAACAGCACCTGTTACATAATAAAAACTTAATATTACAGCTGCCTAATATATTGTATGTATAAAGCATATACAAACGCACACACATACACAATTGTGTGTGTGTGTGTGCGTGCGTGTGCGTGCGTGCGCTAGGGATAGAATCCAGAGGTGCTGTACCACTGAAATGCATTCCTAGCCCTTTTTATTCTCTTATTTTGAGACAAGTCTTGCTAAGTTACCCAGGTTGGTCTTGAACCTTCAATCCTTCTGCCTCAGCCTCCCAAGTTGCTGGGATCACAGGCTTCTGCCACCATGGCCGACTCGTACTGAATAATTAGCAACTGCTCTGGTGATGTCAGTTTCAGTTGTTTCCAATTCTCACTATTATAACCCATACCACAATCCGGGTGTGGTGGTGCACGCTTGTAATCCCAGTACTTGGGAGGCTGAGACAGGAGGATCGCAGGTTCAAGGACAGCCTCAGCAAGTAGTGAGACTCTCTCAACCTGCTGAGGCCCTATTTCAAAAATAAAAATTAAATAGGGATGGGGGTATAGCTCAGAGGTAGGATGCCCCTGAGTTCAATCTTCAGTACCAAAAAAAAAGAAAGAAAAAGGGAAAGAAAAAGAAAAACCACACCACAACAAATATGACAGCTTGGGTCCCACTATTATATCATGACCAATTTTTTAAAAATTAATTTCTATTGTCTGGGATGTTGAAATTTCCAGAAAAATATCACTTTTGTTCAGTTGAGTTTGTACCAAGTATTTGTGAGAGTCAAATCCAGCGCTGCATTTATTTTGGAGACAAGGATATTGCGGGTTTGAAGGAGTAAATAAATTGCCCAAGACCAGCCAGCAAGTAAGAGTAGTCATGGTTTGGCGCTGGCCACACAATCACTCAGCAAATCTCTGCAGTACTCAATGCCAGGCTGTATGCTGGGCACTGAGGATATAAAGATACAGAAAATCCTCTCAAAGAATTCACAGTCTAGTGGGTGGGTCACTAATGCTTTTTTATTTTTATTTTATTTATTTATTTATTTATTCATTTTTGCAGTATTGGGGATTGAACTCAGGGGCATTCTACCTCAGAGCTATACCCCCAGCCCTATTTTTTTTTCTTTATTTTGAAACAGGGTCTCACTAAGTTGCAGAGTGCTTCACTAGGTAGCTGAGGCTGGCCAAGAACCCAGATCCTCCGGTCTCAGCCTCCCGAATGCTGGGATTACAAGCGTGCGCCACCACGCCCGGCTACTAATGCTTTTTTTAAAATAACTATGTCGTGTTCCAAGCATGATAAGGGATGTGTACACAGAGTACCATCGGTCATGTAGTCCAAGGAAGCAATGGCGACTGGAAGCACAGCCCAGCACAGAGCTGGTGATATTCCCAAGTTCTGCGTTCCACAGCTGGAAGCAGATGTGGGCAAGGGCGTCTCAGCATCTTCCTTATAGTCCTGTTCTTTTTTTTTTTTTTTTTTTCCCTACAGCAGGCTCCTTCAAAAACTCTATGAGGCTGATGCAGTGGTATATACCCATAATCCTAGCTACTCGGGAGACTGAGGCAGGAGAATCCCAAGTTCAAGGCCAACCTGGGCAATTTAGTGAGACCCTGTCTCAAAACAAAATTTAAAAAGGACTGTGGATGTAGTTCAGTGGTAGAGTAACCTGGGCTCAAGCCCAAGGACCATTAGAAATAAAAAAGGAAAAACCTCAATGGATTTATATCATTTGTTTTGTGTCAGCAAAGAAATCATATATATGATTATTTATAAATTATGTGTGTATGTGTGTGCGTGTGTGCCCATGCATGTGCACATGTATGTGTGCCATCAAATTTCTCTTTAAAGAGTTTAAGGAGGGAAGGGGACATGACAGGGAATAGAAAGTATAAAGAAAAATTCCATTTTAAGTGGATGTTTAGAAAATCAGTATCAGGCCAGGCATGGTGGTACACACCTCTAATCCCAGTACTTGGAAGGCTGAAACAGGATAGTCCCAGGTTCAAGGCCAGCCCTGGAAACTTACTGAGAGAACCTGTTTCAAAATAAAATAGGGCTGAGGATGCAGCTCAGAGATACTAGGTTCGATTCTCAGTAACACACATACATACACACACACACACACACACACACACACACACACACACACACACAAAGAGAAAGAGAGAATACACTATTAGCATTCTCCACACTGCTGCAAAGAACAAAAGGACAAAGAAAAATAAATATGTTCAAGCTGAGCATGGTGGCACACAATTGTAATTCCAATGTTTGGGAGGCTGAGACAGAAGTATTGTAGGTTTGCAGCCAGACTCAGCTACTCAATGAGGCCCTCCACAACTTAGCAAAACCCTGTTTCAAAATAAAGAATAAAAAATAGGACTAGGGGTATAGTTCGAAGGTAGAATGCCCCCGGGTTCCATCCTCAGTACCACAAAATATATATATAAATAAATAAGTTCTACAAATCAATACCAAGAATGACAACATACATAATCCCTCTGCATTTTTAGGAAAGTATTATAATTCAAGAGATTAAGGGTAATACCTTTATTATTTATTTCTATTATTATTATTATTATTATTATTATTATTATTATTATTATTTGCAGCTGGTATTAATCAAGCACTGATAGCCAGGCTATAGCATTTACATGCATTACATTGTCACAAAATCTCTATGAAACAGGTATAGTATTACATTATGCCTGTTGAATTTACTGGGGAGTTGAAGTTGAGAGAGATTAAACATTTTAAACATTTGTTAAGCAGCAAGGCTAAGACTCAAAGTCTGTATTCCTAACCACTCTATTGTGTTTATTTTCCTATTTGCAAATAAAAACTTCCTTTTTGGATATACTGTCAGTGCAATACACGCGCAACATTCCTGAAAGTATTGCACAATTTTATTCTTCATATATTGGGAACCACTTGTGAGAATTTGTTTTACAGCACAAATTTATAAAACTTTTGTCTTTGTGGCTAACATCCAATTTGGGAATCCTCACCCTTTATTGCATTTCATAGTCCTGAAATTAGGCAATCAGGACCGACATCAAACAAAGGCTTCCGTGATGATTAGCGGACACAGCAGTATGATGTGTAATTTTAAATCAGACTCCAGGTCCAGCATAATTGATGTGCATAACAAACATGGCAATTGCCTAGTATCTGACATATGGATTTATGGTCTTGGCTGTGGCCAAGTCAAAGCGCATTAGCCTGGTGTGTCTAAACATCTGACTCTAATCACTGCACTGAAGATAAAGTCAGGCATTAAGGGTTTGTAAGTATATTCCACTGAGTATGGAAAGTTGTGAGGAAAATCATTTATAAGGGGGAGTGGGGACTGAGATAATGGGTTTTTAATTTAAGATCATCATCTTTCAGTAGCCTGAATAGTCTCCTCTTCCCCACCTGACCCTCATGGTGAGGACTCAGCTATGGCCAGTGATGTCCAGCCCAGGGCCGGCAGACGACAAAGAAGACTCTGTGGGAGTCCAGCAGCCATCTGTGGCTTTCATTTCCTTCATTTTTCTATGTCATCCAGACACACCCTCTTCCTGCCTCCTCCATCCAGTTAATAAGAATAATAGAGAATTATTTCAAGGTTTTTTTTATTCACTCCCAGATATTTGGGGGAATGACTTATAATAAATCTGTAATCCAATCTTTTCTCATATAAACATAAGGAACTAAAGTTTAAACTAAATATATGTATTACCCTCCACTGATATTTCCCATTCTACCAGGAGGGAGGGAGCCATGGCCCCATCCCTGTTCCCTTCAGAACTTGCGTAGAAACCCTGCACCAGCGATCCCCAGCCATCAATCTCCTCCCTCAGCCACTTCCTTTTTATAAACCACAGGAACCTCTGCTGGTCTTTTTAAAGAAAACTCATTTATCCTCCTCTCACTTGAAGTAGGCTCTCCAGTATGTGGAACTGGTCTGGATATTAACCTCTCCAACCACAAATATAGCCAGGCTAAGTAAATTTCCCCAGCCACCAGGACACATGGGGTAAGAGGTAAATGTCTTCCCATTTCTCTGTTAATGCCACATTACTGATGCGTTCTTAAATGTTAGATTGTAGGTGGCATCTTTGTGGCTCCACGAGATTACTTCCTGGAAGTCAACTGACAATATACAAAACCTCTGCTTTTCTCTTCTCCTAACTTATTAATGTCGCATGCTGCAATGTAATAAAATGGCCCTTCGTAAAATAAAGCTGGCTCAGGAGAAAACAAAAAATGTCACCAGGAAAAATTTAAACAAAAAGGAAGAAGGGAACATGACATTTATCAAGAGCCAGGTATTGTCATGTACATGATCTCAAGCCCCCAAAATAATAGGCAAGCTCACCTTCAAAACCACCTTTCAGGTGAGGTATGAGCATCTGTAGCTGTGAGGCTCCTGATTCAGTCACTGACTCGGTTGCAAAGCTTGTAAGCCCCAGGGTTGTGCCAATTATTTTTTCGAATGCAGAGTCAACTATATCACACTGGGCTCCTAGAGGAACACCTTCCCTTGTAGCTTTTTCTCTTGACATATGGCTCCTTCTTACCATCTGGTTGACCAGAAGGCAAAGGTCCAGTGTGCTTGAATCCAGAAGGTTGAGCTCAATCCCAGCTCTGTCCTCACTCCCATGGAGCCTCTTAGACAACTAGTTTAACCTTCCTAAGGCTTATTTCCCTGTATATAAAGCCGTGTTCTAATACATGATGGTACTAGAATATGATACAAAAATAATAAAACTTTTCCCTTTTCCAGTACATATAACTTTCTCATACCCATGCATACATATATAAACTGACCCAATTATCATACTCTTTTAAAAAATACTGCCCTAAATGTCAATGTTCCCGAGCTTCTCATTGTACCTCTATTTCCCCCATGACTATAAAAGCTGGTGGCACTTAGCATCCTTAAGTAACCTCTGTAGATTCTGGGATTATCCAAAAATCTTCACACCTGGAAGGTGAAGGTTGAGATATGTAATTCAGGACCTACAACAACAGTTATCAAATATCTTCAGTACATAATTATATTTCATTTATTAATATCCTCTAATTTTCAACTGGATTCTCTCTTAGACACTATTTGAAAATATTTGGCTGCGTGAGACATGAGGAAAACCAATCTCCATCTGAAATCTTCAATTTGTACCTAATAAATCCCTGCTCAGCTGCCCCAACTCCAACACATAATTGTGAGGATGAGAGGTGAATTTGAGAAGACTGAGAATCTTAAATGGGGTCTAGCACAAGAGAAAAAAAAAATAACAGAATGGTGGTGGAGAATTTCTCAAGCTGTGTGAGCCTCTGCAAACACAATGGGCAAAGCTGCAGAATGGGGTTAGTCAATCTGATTGGGCTACAATGTGTGAGTGTAGGATCTCAATAAAGGCAGAGAGGGGGACGGACCAGCCAAGGGGCAGGAAAAACCAGGCAGCACCAGTGTCCCAAGCAGACAGGGGTGACAGTCCAGGACAGTCAATTAAAGCAAAAGGTCACCTGGGCATTATTACACAGAGACAGGCCGGAGTCTGCACATTACACTGATGTTGTCCATGGACTTGGGAGGGGAAAGATTACATCTCTGTTCCAACTAAATCCACTGAAATGTAGTATGTTCTTCAATTAATAAGTCACAGTAATATTAGCAGAATCTTGACTTCATTACAAAAAGACAATTGTTGTATATATTACATCTGTTCCAACTAAATCCACTGAAATGTAGTATGTCCTCCAATTAATAAGCCACAGTAATATTACCAGAATCTTGACTTCATGAGAAAAAGACAATTGTTGTATATATCAAGAACATCTTTTACTATTAATACTTTAAAATTATAGTCATTTTTGGACTTACCACTGAATCTTGTTACTTTGTTGTTTTTAAAGAATAAATTTTACTATCTCAAAAATTTAGTATTTTCATAACTTATCCCGAAATAATTGACTTTCTTTGTAACAATGTATGTCTTACTGTATACATCTACAATGTTCTGAGACAAGGCCCATAGACTTTACCAGAGAATCAAAGGAGTCCATGGCATAAAGATAGTTAAAGGCTCTTTAAGAAAGTTGCCAGGATGCCGGGAGCATTGGCACACACCTATAATCACAGCTACTCAGGAGGCTAAGGTAGGAGGATGGCAAATTTGAGACTAGCCTCAGCAACTTAGTGAGATCCAGCCTCAAATAAAAAAATAAATAAATAAATAGGACTGGGGTAGTTCAGTGGTAGAGCACCTAGCTGTCACAAAGCAGAGAGAATCAAGTGTCTATGACCCAACAAAAACAACAGAAATTCCTCTGGAGTTTTACAACAAGTGTGTGTGGGGAGGGGAGGTGGATCAGAGAAACTGTTTCACTAGGCAGGAAGTGACTAAAGCCAGAAACTGGGCTTATGAACCAATTCTGCAGTAGAAAAAGATATGTAAATTAACCCCCAAATGTTCAGGACCTAATGCTTCCCATTGGACTCCAAGGAGGAGAGGAGAGGGACAATGCTGGTGGGGAAGGGGGGGTTGCTCTGCAGGAGCACAATGAGTTCCCTTTTTCTACCATGCTTTATGTAAAGGCATCCAAGCAGAGATATCACATCCAGGTGGAAATGTAAAGGGGCTGCAGGGCTGATCCTTCTGTGAAAGGCAAAGACAGATCATTGATAAAAAACAACAGTAATGAGAAGAGGAAGACATCAGTCTTTCCTGCAGCACCAATAACCAGGGCCTTAATGGAAGAGTGGAAGTAAGTTGAGATGAGTGCAAATCTTAATGGATGCAAGAGAAGCTATGGTGAAGAATGCAAAGAATGAATTGCCTAAAAGAAGTGAGCAGAATACAATATTCTGTAAGATGCAATCTATCAGCCCTGAGAATCAAAAGCACAGGCTCCTGGGAGGTATACAGGTATCAACTGGGTCTTGACTCACTGCCTCCCTTGTTTCTGGAAGGCAATATGATGTTAATGCATTTGTCCTCCAGGTTTTCTGTGCTAAAACAGCCCTGACTTTTTACCACTGTGCTTTCATTCAGAATCGTGGTGTGTGTGTGTGTGTGTGTGTGTGTGTGTGTGTGTGTGTGTACACCTACATGTCCATGCACACATATGCACACATAAGTTCGTGGATTTTGTTTTCTGATTTACATAAAAGGATTTGGGATGCAACAACAAGATCTAAAACCCTTCTAAAACATCATTTTCAGAAATTACTAACTCAATAACCTTTCTTAGCTATTCTGAGGCAGATGAAGGATTTTTTTCTCTCTTTTTTGTCTTAAATGAGTGCATTAGGAGGAAAGTCTTTAATAAAAAAGGATCAGAGAAGAGTGAATGAAGTTGGCTCTTAGACAACTCAATTGACTTGTGTCTGAAAACTCATTTAGCATTTGCCCTTTTGCTTGGAATGAGTAAAAAGGGCAATTTTCAACATTGTTTTAAATTAACAATGCAGCTGTAAAGTCTGGCAACATCCTTGGAGTAAGAGAGCCAAGAGTGGACTTCTAAAAGATGAATACAGTGTTACTGTATCCTGACATCATGTACAGGAACTGCCCATCAGTTAATGTCAACACAATTTTTGAATAAAGACCTGATGGACCGGCTGACAACTATCAAATCATACCCCTTCCTCTGTACAAATGCATTTAGGTATAAATGACAGATGTTTAATTATACCAAAGATAACCAAATTTTTAAAAGATTAATCAAAGCAGCCAATATTTGTTGATCATCAAATTATTACTGATCATCACTGGATTTATTTTCTGCCTCACTGAAGTAGTGTAGATCATTCACATTTGAAGTCCCATGGTCATCTTTACTACTGGCATGATTCCCCTGAATAGCCTAGGTTCAGAGGAGCACCAAGAAATGTTTTCTGGCCAACTATTTCCTAATGAACTGACTCAAAATTCAAAGCCCTGGGCTTCAGCTGCTCATGACTAATAATGAGTCAAAAAACTGGGTTGTACATGGTCACATATAATTGCTTATAACTAATAATTTTTTAAGAAATTGGCATGAAAAATAAGCCAAGTCCTAGTATTCCTTCAGTAATAAAAAGCACATCCTAAAACTAGTCCTCAAAATGAAGCGCACACCATCTCCTATCTTGATCTATGCACAACCCAGGCACTGGCCCAGTCAAAGCGAGCAAGTTTTAGAAACCACTTTTAATCAGGATGTAGACACGGACAAATTATTTTGGGTCACTGATTCCTACAACTAAAAAGTCTTGATTCCAAAACACAATTGCTGGTCCTCCCTGGAACTTATCAGAAACATCAGGACTAATTTAAGTGTTAGAAGATTCTATGGCAATAGTTACTGGGGCCAATGAATGTCCCATCTTTCAAGCTTGTCCTCAATACAGTCCAACTGAACTCCCAAATGTTCAAAGTGCCACAGATGTTTAAGAAAGGGATAAAAAAATGAAGATATCATCTGAGGTAGGAGCAAAGCCTGTCAATTCGACTGCTCTTTCCAATTCCATAAAATCACACAAGAAACAGTCTTCCTTAGATTTTATGTTTCATCCCCTATCTATTTTTGCCCAGGGCAAATAGATGCTGTACAGTTGAGTACAGGAGGAAGACTGGAAAACTTGATATGGGAAACACACACAAAAAAATGCATATTTTGAAACTAGCACAGAGGTTCCAAATGTGAAGCTTTGTACACATTTCTTGACTTTACACTCTCTCTCTTTCTCTCTTTCTCTCTCTCTCTCTGGGTGTTTTGTTTTGTTTGTTTGTTTTGGGTGCTGGGGATTAAACCCAGAGGCAGTCTACCTTCATGCTACACCCTTAGCCCTATTTCATTGTTTGTTTTGAAACAGGGTCTTACTAGGTTGCTGAGGGCCTCACTAAGTTGCTGAGGCTGGCTTTGAATCTGCATTCTTCCTGTCTTGGCCTCTCAAGTACTGGGATTACAGATGTGCTCCACCACACCTGGCTGCTTCTTGACTCTTCTGGGTCTCCATTTCTATATATCTAAAATGGGAAAGTAATGGGGGTTGTGCAGTTTATTGTAAACACCAAAACATTCACAGGGGAGTCATATTACAGTTTCAGAAGTTAGAGAAATCCAACTCTATGGATACCATCCACAAAAGGAGTTCCCATGAATGTTTCCAGGATGAGCTTTTTGCTGTACCAAATGGGGTGCGCCTTGGGTGGAGTCCTGCAGCCCAGCCATCTCCTCTCACCAGCCCCACGAGCTTCTTACTGTGCTTGGCTCCTTACAGCACTTCCAGCCTAGTCCTCCAGCCCCTGCCTGCTTGTCCTTGGTCACTTCGCCACCTTCCATTAATAAACATGTCTGGTGTTCACCCCTCATTCATTCTGTCTGATATTCTGAATGTCAGCTATGGATACAGCAATGTATGAAAGGAAACGGTCTCATAGACTGGTCTACCAGAAAAAAATATATACTTCTTGACTATTTTGTTTCCAGGGACATTTTTAAATGCCATCCACAAAACTAAATCCAGAGATACACACTTAGTGTGTTCAGTAAGTGATTAACTGTAAATATTCAGAGCACCAGTAGCCCAGTTTAAATGACAGGAATCTGGAAAAGAAGCAGAGGTTGGCCTCAAATTCTCATCTCTAGACTCACCCACCATGCCTCAGCAAGAGACATGACCAAGGAGCTGGCAGGAAGGAGCAGGTGGCAGCTCTGGGATGGGTGACACTTGCGGTTGTTTGGCTTTGCTTGCTGTTTTGTTTTCTTAGTGTGGCACCTTCCCCAGGGAGCCCAGATGGGCCAGATGACAACGCTGACGCTATTCACCTATGGATACTGACAGCTCCCTGCAGGTGGCCACACATGGAGGATGGAAATGACCGGCAAGAGCCCAGGGTAGACTCCAGCCTCACAAAGCACTATTTTTTTCTTTTACCTAAAATCCAAGAACCAACACACAGCTTCTTTATTAGAAAGTTAGAAGGTGACACATTATCATGAAATTGAGGCTGGGCTCCACTGGGGGTGCTAAGCCACAGATACATGGACCTGAATTAATAGCTGAGACCCACAGAAGACCCAGCAGTATAGTTACATATGCCTAGAAGCACAGAAATCACACACACACCCATACTTTCAAACTGGAGAGGACATCTATGTTTGTGAACAAATGTCACCTGTAACCAACTCTTTTTTTTTTTTTTTTTTTTTTTACTGAAGATTGAACCCAGGGGCATTCAACCTCCAAGTTACATCCCCAGTCCTATTTTATTTTATTTTTAAGCAACAGTCTTGCTAAGTTGCTGTGGGTCTAAGTTTCTGAGGCTGGCCTCGAACCTGTGACCCTCCTATCTCAGCCCCCCAGGCACTGGCATTACAGACATTCATCACCCTTCCTACAGTAGAGTAACTCTGGAGAAAGTCTGCCATTGAAACCTAAAATCACCTCCTGGATGGAATTGTCTATAATGAATAGATACTCACCTGTTTGCTTGAATAAGAATCATTACCACCCACAACAAAAGAAGGTCCAATGATTCAGGCATTCTGTTGAATATTTTTATTTTAATGAAAAAACTTCTATCTAGAATGTGACACTACAATCCATGGTTGGACTCTGAGAGTGAGGCTTCCGGGAATCTAAGCCACAAGACTAAAATCCTTGACATTTTAATAATTTTTTCCCATTAATATCTAACCCCCTGGCTTCCCCAGTAAGCGGAAAATCAATTAAGGAGAGCTGTGGTCCCCTCTGTGGAGAGCGAGGCGGAGGACAGCTCGCGTGAAGTTGGGGAAGTGGGGCCTTCCCTTAGTGCGCATGTGTGGAGCATCCCGCGCACCGTGGACTGGTTCCCTGTGCTGTATTCAGCTTTCCGAGGCCCCAGAGGTAAACGTTAAGCTGTTCATGACATCACAACAGCTGTTCTAGATAACTTACCGAATAAAAATGAAAGTAATCAGCTAAAAGAGCTGCCATAAAACACACCCAAATTCTGAAAGTAGACGTTATAAACTATAAATCAGGCAGTGCTCCTTGCTCAGAGTCAGAACAGGCCCGTAAAGTAGCTTTTAAAACGTCAGTTAATTATGTTTCTGCAAGGCAGAAACACTGAATTTGGTCCCAGAGGAATTTACTTCAATGCCCTCCTGAAACGAAGATACTGAAGTTATTAAGAAAAAATTAGAAGTGATTGATAGAGGCTTCCTTACGTCAGACAGCTCTTTTATTTTTTAATCTCAGAAACATTCATTTTATTTAGGCAAAGTGAAATGAATTGGCCTCTTGAAACAAGTCAAGACTATCTAAACAGGCTACAACATTCCATACACAAAACCCTTAATGCAGTCTCTCTTGTCCTGTCCTTCTGCAGACTCAGTTCATAACTCCTTTCTGCACTAAGTAATTACAGTTTTGTGCTAAGCATTTCTTCTTCTCAAAAGTTCAACCCTTATTGTCACTGAAAATCAAATCCACTTAACAAGCTTTTACCAAACAGCTATTATGCACAAGACATTTATGAACTGTGCAGGGGAGGGAGGGGCTTTAAACTATGTAGATAAGTCACATATTTCCTGTGTTCACCCAGTTCTGAGAAAAACAAGATTAACAAACACATCACAAGCCAGACCATGTAACAAAAATGTAGAAGACTGCTATCATTTGAATATGGCTTAAAATGGTGTGCCCCCTCTAAAATTCACTTTGAAAATTGGTTCCAGCCAGGCATGGTGGTGCACACTTGTAATCCCAGCATTTGGGAGGCTGAAACCAGAGGACCCAGGTTCGAGGCCAGCCTCAGCTACCTAGTGAGGCACTCCGCAACTTAGTGAGACCCTGTTTCAAAATAAAGAATAAAAAAATAGGGCTGGGGGTATAGCTCAGAGGTAGAATGCCCCTGAGTTCAATCCCCAGTACCACAAAAAAAAAGAAAGAAAGAAAGAAAATTGGTTCCAATGCAATGGTATTAAGAGGTGGTCGGACCATTAAGGAGCATTTGGGTCATGAGGGATCCCCTTTCATGAAAAGATTAATGCCTGTTCTTGCTCCCATAGGAGTGGCTTCGTTACCATGGAAACAGGAAGTTGTGAACCTAGTGGACCTCCTGCTGCTGCCTCTTTCACAGGCACTCATGTCCCCAGCTGGCTTCCACTATGAGATAAAGCAGCAGAGGCCCTCCCCAAGCAGATGTGAGGCATCCCCTTGGACTTCCCACCCTCTAGAACTATGAGCCAAAATAGGCCCATTTCCTCAGAAATTGCCCAGGCTCGGGTATTTTGTTATAGCAACAGAAAATAGACCAAGATCAAGACAAAGCAAAAATGAACCAAGGGAATGGTGATTATTGAGGAGAAAAAAGAAATTTACGTGTACTCAAGGACACTGCCATGTATGTTTCTTTATCTAAAAGAATAGTTCCATATAATATGCAGAGGTTTATAACATCACCTAAGTGACATACGCTAGAACCACTCAACTCTGGTAAAAACAGCTTAGGAAAATAATACCAATGTAATATGGAAAAAATTTAAGATGTTAAAAGACTAGGATAGTTTTTTTGTTTTTTAAGCAAAACTGCTTTAGAAAAAAAATATATAGCCAATCCACTATGCTTATTCCTTGCTTATCAATTATTTAGTAAGAACACATCTGGATAGTATGGTAAAGAAAACAGATCAGGCCCATACCTTAAAAAAAGTTAAAAGATCATAGATGTCATAGATTCAAAAGAAGTACACACTCTAGAGTTGCAGTTGAGTAATAGATTCGAAACAAACGCAAATACAAGAGTTGCCCTTGAGTGCAACTAAAATTTGACAAGGCAGTAAAAATGGGTTAAAGAAATATATACCAAAGATCATACAACCAAAATCAGTAAAATAAATAAATCAATGCTTACATTAGATGCTTGATGTATATGGTAGTAGGATAAATACCTACTGAAGAGATAAAGGGAAAAAAGAATTGAAAAATGAACAAATGTGCCCTGGAATCACTTATTTGGCCACAGCCTCCATATATAATATTGTGAATCGATTTTTAAAAGGATATCACAAGACTGAAGTGGGTGGCTCTGTAGCCACCTTAATCCTTAACTGATACTGCTCTTTCTCAGGGAATGTCAGGAAACACTATTAGCTGCCATTGGTGTCTGGCTTTCCAGTTCAGACACATGGTCTGATGGCTCTTCCTTGTCCTGAAAGGGCAACCAAGGTTGGCAATATTGTGAAGAAAACCTCTATCAGTCTGGGTACCAACTAACGCTGGATATACAGCATAGGCAAGAAAATGCTTTCATCCTGCAAGCCACAGAGATTATGCGGCCATTTGTTACTGAAAATAACCTCTCCCAGCTCAGGCATGCACTGTTATGCATATAAAGCCCATCCCCCATTTCCCTGGTCCCTGTAGCCATATAACCTGTCAAATATTCCTCAGTGCCTAGTGCATTAAATCTCAAATATCTGAAATCAAGTTTGTTTGTTTTTTTTATAATACTCCCTTACGGCAAGGGATTGGGATAGTTACAGTATGAAAAGGGGTGTGTCGTCATTCCATCCCTTCATCTGATAGGTCCCACTGCAATTCCAACTTGTCCTCCCAGCAGACCATAGCAAGACATAATGAGATTAATGAGGGTTGCTATAGGAATTCCATGTGCAAGTAGGTCAACTGAAATGTGTTGGAGATATATATACTTATCCCCAACATCTATATCTCTCTACATATATATCGATATAGATATATAGATATATAGAGAGAGAATGAATATCAATGCAAGAACTAGGTAGAAATTACAGTTACTAATAGAAAATAACCAAACAAAAAATCTGATGGGTACCCTAAAATGAAAGAAACACAGTGCTTTATGTCATAAGCTTCATGTTATAAATCAATTAAGAAATTCCATCTCCCACCACTACCCCAGGAGAAAATTTGGTACTAAAATGTTCAATGGGCAATCAAATTTTTTGTTTGTTTGTTTGTTTGTTTAGCACTTTGTCTATTTTTTCTAGATTTGGTTCTCTGAGAAAATATTTAATCCATGATAACTATTGTAAATCCCCAACATGAATGTTCATCCTTATATAATTCCTACTCATTTCATTTTCAGCATTTGGATAGGTCTTTTTTTTTTTTTAATAAAGCAAAAAGTAGACTCAAAGAACACTTAAACATATTTAGTTTTGAAATTTCCGTTGCAAATTTCAAGGTGGATGGTGTGACTTGTGGCTTCTTTCTCATATTCTCACCAAAATATGTTCTAGAATTGGCATTCTTAATTTTCTGTATCTTGCATTTATGTTATATATTGATATCTATTTTAAATACTACCTAGAAACACTATGTAATATTCAAACTATATTCTACAACCTTGACATTACAATATAATAATAATTATAAATATTGTTTGTACCCATAATGTAACAATAAACTGAATTAAGAGCTCTTTTCTTCTCACCCCATAGGTAGCAAGAGAGCTAGTTAAAATTTTCCTCTACCCATGTCTGCATGCAGTATGAATTGCCAAGGACACATAATTCTTCAAGCATTACTCACGACAGAGTTCAATCTAAAATAGACACCCTCCTTGATGTTCATAATGAACAACAAACTGGAAAAAAAACTGACAGAGTAGAAAATGCATTTTACCCTTTTTAGAAAGTTAAAATAAGGGGTAGAAATATTTGCACGGTATCACATGACATAGTTTAAGAACTGTAAGATACTCCCTGGACTCCTCCTGCTTTCTCTCTATACACTGGCCTTTACATATTTTTTGGGGGGGGAGGGGGCTACTGGGGATTGAACCCAGAGGCATTCTACCTTTGAGCTACACCCCCAGCCCGATTTTATTTCTTATTTGGAAATAGGATTGCACTAGGTTGATGAGAGTCTCACTACTTGCTGAGACTGTCCTCGAACCTGTGATCCTCCTATCTCAGCCTCCCAAGTACTGGGATTACAAGCATGTGCCACCACACCCAGCTAAGGATCTTTCAAACTTCAACATTCTATTCTTCTATTGCTATTTAAAAAGTGATTTCAGTTGTGTATGCTGAGTACAAAGTGATTTCAGTTGTACATTTTATTTTATTTCTTCAAGTAATCAAATGTGCAAATGCAATACAGTGTGGTCATTAGGAGCATGTCTTGGTCTGGACCTTGGTCTTATTATCAGCTGAGACTGTAGGAATTTAATCTGTCTGAGCTTCAGTTCTTGCCTTTAAAAAAATGGAAATAGCTGGGTGAGTTGACGCATGTTCCTAATTCCAGTACTTAGGAGGCTGAGGCAGGATGATCACAGGTTCCAGGCCAGCATGCATGGTAACTTGGTGAGATTGTTTCTAAATGAAAAAATAAAATAGGGCTGGGAGTGTAGCTCAGTGGTAGAACACTCCTACTCTAGGTTCAATCCCTGGTACTGCAAAATAATAATAATGATAACAATAGTAGTGATGATGGAAATGAGAAGCGTACCCACCTCATAGGACTGCTACGGGTAAAATTTTCCTGTTCTCTTGATATGAATGTCTAGAATCTACCATATTTGACCAGCCACATGCAAGATTTTATAATTAGTCTTATTTCTCTCAACCAACAACTGCCTTCATTTCTTTTAACTAAATGGGTCTTTCAATTTATTTTGCCTCCTCAGTTTCCAGCTTCCTCAAGGCAAATCATTGTACTTCTTCTCCTTTCTCTCCATCCCCTTCATCCTCTCTACTTTTGTGGAGTTTGGGGAGGTTTTGTTGTTACTGTTGTTGTTTGTTTGTTTGTTCTCTCTGATTTGTTCCACTGAACAATCTTTGTGTGTAGAAGGGAGGAGATACTAGGGATTGAATCCAGAGGCATTCTACCTCTGAGCTACACCTCTAGGCCTTTATATTTTTTGTTTTGAAATAGGGTCTTGCTAGGTTATGAGAAGTTTTGCTAAGTTTCTGAGGTTTGGTCTTGAACCTGTGATCCTCCTATCTCAGTCTCCCAAGTACTGGGATTACAGATGTGCACCACCACACCCAGTTCCACTGAGAAATCTTAACATAAGAAACAAGCAAACAAATAAAGGCACCTGTATTGTATGAAGCAGCATATTTTTTCAGAATAAATGATAGAATGATTTGCACTTAGTGTCACAAGAAAATCAACCTCCTTACTAACACCACATCATGCTTCTGCTTTCCCCTTTAAGCAAGCAAGGAGACAGACAAAAAGTAAGTTTTCATTTATCTCTGTAAAGTTTAAATAACATATCACAGGGAGGCAGAGCAATGGGAACTCTGCAAATGTTAATTAACTGAAATCTTCTCTTAGAATTCTTTTTTTTTTTTTTTTTTATGTTTCTGGATGCCACAACACAAGGAGTTCCTAGAGTTTGCCAAAATTAAAAAGGAACTGTCTTCCTACTGGCCAGCTGAGGTCATTTGTTTGTTGCTGTATTTAGGAGTGACGGGGAAAGAGAGATGGGTATTTTTAAGTTTTCGTCAGTGCCCCACCACAAAGCAATGCTTAGGACAGGGGGACTTGGAAGAAGAACACTTACTTCACACTCTTTGTCCACCTTCCCCTGCAAGAGGTTGAAAGAGAACAGTGTATGCTCTGGGATCGATTATCAGAGGCCTGCCAGGCAGCTCATCCAGGCCCAGGAGTCAGAGAAATGCAGAAAGCCGCCCAGTGCCGACCTGGAACCTCTCGGGTTTCAGTGAAAGAGCAGAAAAAAGACACTGGCTGCTCGCGTTTTCCCAGGGCCCCAGCCAAACTTTTCATTTTACCTGGTCACTCCCCATTCAAGAGGCGAGGTTCTACTTCAAGTCTTCATAAGAACTAAGAGATATGTAAATCAGGGCAAAGCACCCAAAATGTTGTTTTAAAGGAAAAAAGTGACAATGTCATTATCCCACTAAACTCAGATGACAGAGAAGTACAGAAGTGTATGCACCATCAGTCTCTATCTGAAAACTCTCATGGATCAGTGTCTCAATTAGCTGGTATTACCTGTGTTTACAAATACTCTTAATAAGCAAGTAAGAGCAAGGAATGAATTCAAAGTTCTTAAAAAGTTGTTTTTTTTTTTAAGTTGAAGTATCTGGGCTCATACAAAAATAGCCCCAATGAATCTGGCATGTGACACAGGTTTGAGGCTTAAAATTTACCCTTTCTATTATTGTCAGTTTATATGCTGCTAACTCAAAGAGCAGGATATGATCATTAGAGTAAATTAATATTGTTTAAAGAATTTTTTAACTCTTCATTTATTTATTTTGTGGTACTGGGGATTGAACCTCTAAGCTACACCCCCCCACAGCCTTATTTTATTTTTTATTTTCAAACAGGGCTTCACTAAGTTGCTAATGGCCTCACTAAGTTGCTGGGGTTAGCCTTGAACCTGTCTCAGCCTCCCCAGTACTGGCATTACAAGCATGCACCACAACACCTGGATCCTTTTAGCTCTTTAAGTGCATAAAATTATCATAGACTCTTCCTATACACAAAACTCCAGATATTAAATAAGGGCAACAATGTCCCCACATCCCTTCTCTTAGTGTCTTTCTTAGAAGCAGGGAAACTATAGAAGCCCCCTCAAAATCAGTCATGACTGAGATGCTGGCACATTTCTTAGCCAATCACTAACAAGGAGCACTGAATTCTGAGACTAGCTGAGGAAGAGAGGGAGACTAGACAGAAGGAGTCAGCCATGATGACCCTGGTGGGGTGCGCCGGATATAAGGGGACTGTCTGCAACAACCATTATACCCGTACCTTCCTTCCCAGAGCTTATTTCTAAAAAAATGTCCTGATACAGGTAAACATCAAAGTCAGTCTCTCTCTCTCTCTCTCTCTCTGTCTCTCTCTCTCTCTCTCTCTCTCTCTCTCTCTCTCTCTCTCTCTCTCACACACACACACACACACACACACTCACACACCCTACACAAAATAAACCACA
The DNA here is from genome assembly GCA_004027655.1 of Graphiurus murinus. NCBI lineage: Eukaryota > Metazoa > Chordata > Mammalia > Rodentia > Gliridae > Graphiurus > Graphiurus murinus. The sequence continues at coordinate 26,796 of PVLC010000910.1, read as the reverse complement.
AGTCAACCTCCTCACTCCACAGAGAACTAAGTACATTTTACTGGATTGGGAAGGGCACCACTCAGCATATTTAAATAGGTCAGTAGCAGAGGCTGCTTCCCCCAGCAAATGACACATACAAAAAAGTGTTTTATTAGAAATAGACAGGTAGCTTTTAAAGATTTGCACTTAACATGCTGTTATTTGGGTTGCATGTTTGCTTTTGAAATCATAAGTCTGGAAGGTGAAACACCTGGGGAGAATCAAGGGAGAAGATGGAGGAGGCAGGTGCAAGGAGTGTCTGCAGTTATTAGGCTACAGCTCACAGGAAGCATGCAGACTCCTTCCCTGGGCCCTGAGAGCCCCAGATCTGGCGCTGCACCCCTCCCGCTGCTCAGTTTCTGCTCCTCCTCTTGCATCACCATCACCGCAGCATTGCAGCATTGCAGGCCTTCTTCCTTGCAGGCTCCGGTGGTCCTCTCAGGTCTCCGTTCAATGTCACCTTCTCATGTAACAGTCCCTGGCCACGCCTGAATACACAGCCTCTTCCCTTCCCCAAACATTCTCTAGCTCCTCTACCTGCTTTATTTTTCCCCATAACACTCATCACCATCTGATGTGTGTTTTCATCTCTTTTCTGTCTTGACCCTCTTGAATGCAATTCCCACAGGGCAGGGACCCCCAGGAGCTAGACAAGTTCCTGATGCATAGAAGATGCTCAGTAAGCATTTGCTGAGGGGTGGATGGGGATAAGATGGAACCACACAAGGAAAAAATACACTTGAGACTTTTATAAAAGTATATACAGACCTAAGCCAGGCATGGTGACACACACCTATAATCGCAGTACTTGGGAGGCTGTGACTGAAGGCCAGCCTTAGCAACTTGGAAAGACCCTGTTTCAAAATAAAAAATAAGACAGAGCTGAGGGTAAGCTCAGAGGTAGAATGCCCAGTACCCCCAGCCCCTACACACACACACACACACACACACACACACACACACACACACGTATAGTATACACAGATCTAGGAACAGGAATATTGAGGTGTAGCTAGAAGTAGCATTTTAATAGAGTGGAATATCTTCCTGAAGTCAAAAGTAAAGCTAATTACAAAAGTAAAGCTATTAGCTTTTACTGAGTATAACATCACTGAGTATATTAACTCCTACTAGTACATCTGATAAAGAAAATCCACTGTAAAAGTATAAAATGCTTATAGCCTAGTTTTAAGCTATCGAATTACAGTTCTCCAAGGTAAGTAAGCTACAGTGACTCAAATAAAATTATTTTTCTAAAATTGACATGTGATGTCTTAAAAACATACAACATAGACAATTCCCCCCCCACACACACTTTCTTTCCTTATTTTAAAAGAAACTGATTTATAATGTCAAAGGTGCTAGAAGCACATCAAGCACATGTCTTCACTTACATTGAAAGGGCCCAACCTTATCTCTTTTTTTATCTCTTTTTTTATCTCTGTGTTTTGAACCCAGGGGCATTCTACCACTGAGCTATACACTCAACCCTGTTTTATTTTTTTATTTTGAAACAGGCCTCACTAGGTTGCTGAAAGTCTTGCTAAATTGCAATTGCTGAAGCTGACTTTGAACTTGCAATCCTCCTGTCTCAGCCTCCCAAGTACTGGGCTTATAGGCCTGTGCCAGTATACCCACCCAGCCCCAACCCAATCTTTAAATGCATTTACAATTCAGTTTCGCAGACATGCACAGTATGTCTTGTCCTTCTGTGCAAAGAAAAGAGTGAGGCTGTCACTTTAGGCTTCATGACTCCGTCTCCACTAGTTTCAGTGAGAACTCTCACTAGGTCTGTGTCTTTTCTAACTTGGAGCCAGGTGATGCCCTTGGTCTCAGCACTGTGTGTAAATGCCACCATCAGAAGCAAGGGCTCCTGGCACTTGGATTCCTCCAGTCACAAAACATGCTCTATGAATCATCTGCTCTGCCCAAAATACTCCCAATTACAGACCCAAGGGAGCTATTTAGGTGCTCCCTGACACATGTGATTTCCAAGGGAACTAGAGGTGACTCATAATGAAGAATCTTGAATTAAAGGTCATGGAAGCACCTCCAATCCCCAGTCAAGAAGAGCAGTAATTTCCTTGGCATTTGCACTTCCCCGCTCCCTTCCACTACCAAGCTCAGGAAATCCAAAGGTTTTAACTGCCAAGGCCCAGAGCACAACCACACAGCTTTTACAGCCTGCAGAGAAGTATGATAGAGATTTTCAGATTAGGGTTAGTCAATAATAGCTCTTTATTCTGTAAGTCCTATATGAAATTTAAGAGTTTAACAGGTTCCAAGCAAATGAATATTTCATTCTCGATTCATAGTATAATAAAAAGTCCTTTTCATTGGGAGCGTTGAAATGTAACCCAAGAATCCAATTTCTGATTCTATCAGCATGCCAGGACCAGGGTCCTATTGAAAGTGTTCATTCCTGAACGTTCCATAGCAGGGCGCTCAACAGTCTCCCCCTGGCAGGTCTGGCTGGGCTCAATCGCAAACTGTCAATAATACAGAAAACAGAACCAAATCTGGCAAAGCACACTACGGAAATGGAGGGAAATTCTTTATGTAGTTACTTTAAGACTACATGAACCAAGCTTACATAGACAAACAATTCAACTCCAGAAGCAAGAATAAAAAGCTGCCCTCGGATATAAAGTTTCTACCTAAATCCATATACTTCAGATTTAGGGACAATTTATGTTATTGCAAAACCATTGCCATTTTTTCTTAATGACACAGGGAAAAAAAAAAAAAAAAAAAAAAAAAAAAAAAAAAAAAAAAAAAAAAAAAAAAAAAAAAAAAAAAAAAAAAAAAAAAAAAAAAAAAAAAAAAAAAAAAGCTCTGAGGTCATTCAATTGAAAGAGCTCCATTTTATACATCTCTTTAATATGGAAGAGTCTGAGCCAGATGATAAAAGATGCATTTTGATAAAAGAAAAGTTTAATTCTTTGGGGGGGGGAGTGTTTTTAGGTCATTCCAACTTTAACAGTTTTTATTCCTATATAAGATTCTAGATGATTCAGAAGGGGATCCATTGTATAGGTTAAAGGTCAAGATGAAAGTGGTTTTCCTTCTGTTATATGGCTTTAAAGCCATGGTATTTATTATAATGTATTAAAGCTCCAAATTTTTAAAAAAACTATGGAGCCTTAGTCTACGGGAGAAACCCATTTTCTTTTATTTTCAGCCACTTGGCCTCTATCACACAATGAAATAACAACACATGAACAACTGGACACACATCTGTGTAACTGGCCCGATCCACGGCAGGTATGTGCTAAGAGACTGCCTTACAATAAAGGACCCGACAATAAAGGAATCGTTTGTCAAAGGCCACACCAAAATCAGGTGGAACAATCCCACAGGCTCCACTAACACACGCCTCCGATGTGAGTGACATTCACAGAGGGCAGTGGGATCATCATAATTTACCCCCAGCAGCTGCAGCCACGATCCTCTACTGAAGAAGCAAAGTTCCAGCACACTCTTCCTGGCCATGTCCTCCCAGGCAGAGAGAAGAACCCCGAGTGATGGAAGCCAGGGAAGATGCACAGCCCCAGGGAGCAGCTCACCCTTTTTCAGCAACACTCAGTATCCTGATGATGAATGTACTGTGGAGTCACGTCCAATCTGCCTTTGCAGACTCAACAGAAATCACACACCTGCTTGACCAACAAAAAAAAAACGTGAAGCCAGGTGTGGTGGCGCACACTTGTAATCCCAGTATTTGAGAGGCTGAGACAGGAGGATCACAGGGTCACCGCCAGCCTCAGCTACTTAGTGAGGCCCTCCGCAACTTAGTGAGACCCTATTTCAAAATAAAAGAATAAAATAGGGCTGGTGGTGTAGCTTGTAGGTAGAATGTCCCTGTGTTCAATCCCCAGAATCACAAAAGAGGAGGAGGAGGAGGGAAAACATTTTGAATAGTGTGGACAGTTCAGTCCTCCATTTCACTAGATAAGATGGAAGAAGGCTGCCCCTCCTATCTCAAACCTCCCAAGTACTGGGATTACAGGCATGCGCCACCACACCGGCTCTTTCCTTCTTGATACTCTTGATGGGTGCTTGGTCAGGTATTTTATAGAATATCCCTCAGTTTGGGCTTGTTTGGCGCTTTCCCAGAACTCCTGTAGGGTAGAGATTTCAGAGAAGAAGCAAGATGGAGTGTCCATCCAGGGGCACACGACATCAACACAGTATTCTTGGCGAGGTTAACCTTGAATCTATGATAAAGGTGGTGTATGATGAGTTTCTCAACCATAAAGTCACTCTTTTTTTTCCTCCCCAAGGTCTGCTTGAAATGAGTCAGTGTGCAAACCCACACTCAGCGCTGTGTGTGTGTGTGTGTGTGTGTGTGTGTGTGTGTGTGTGTGTGTTTTATAGGGGATTGAACCCAGGGTTGTTCTACCTCTGTGATATACCCCCAGCCCTATTTTATGTTTTGAAACAGAGTCTTTTTAAGTTTCTGAGGCTGGCCTCAAATCTGTGATCCTCTTGTCTCTGTCTCCCAAATACTGGGATTATAGGCGCGCACCGCCACATCTGGCCACTCAGTACTTTGAACTATAACCAAGAGAAGATGAGAGATATAAAATGTAGGTGATATTTGGAAATTGCCAAAAGTGGGATATGAATAATCAGCCATATAGCCGGGCGTGGTGGTGCATGCTTGTAATCCCAGCATTCGGGAGGCTGAGACCGGAGGATCCGGGTTCACGGCCAGCCTCAGCTACCTAGTGAGGCATTCCACAACTTAGTGAGACCCAGTTTCAAAATAAAGAATAAAAAATAGGGCTGGGGGTATAGCTCGGAGGTAGAATGCCCCTGAGTTCAATCCCTAGTACCGCAAAATCATCATCATCATCATCATCATCATCATCATCATCATCATCATCAGCCACATAATGAAATTATTTCTGTGGCCCCAGTCACAAAGACTTTCTTTCAGAGCATGATTCCAAAAATGAAAAAGCAGAGCATTTGAGGATTAAACTATTTTGCTAAAATGGTAGGACGAATCAGCAAGTAAATTGAACTCAAGAATAATCTCCTATCTTATGTCTTGGGCAATAATAGTCCAAGCAATTTCTTGGTTGTTGCAACTGAGTAATAGCCTTTGTAGTATTAATTGTGCTTCATTGATAGCATTTATTGAAGTGCTGCAGACAGAAAATAAAACATGTGGCCAAGTCTGTGAATCATCCCCAAATTCTTCCCCATTTACTAGAACCCTTACCTTGTAACTTATGAATAAGACCACCCAGAATAGGGACCATCCAAGCCACCGTTAAAACTAGGTGTGACATTCTGAGTATCTTTCATAGGATACAATTTTATATTTGGATTTCATAATAAAAATTTTGTTGTTAAACTGCAATTTAAACCTAACTGGGCATCTTGTATTTTTATTGTTATATCCAGCAACCCTAGTAGGACTCCAAAGGCTAGGTATTTTTTTTTTTTTTTTTTTTTGGTAGTACTCAGGATTGAACCCAGGAGCATTCTACCTCTGAGGTCTAACCTCAGCCCAATTTTTTATTCTTTATTTTGAAACAGGGTCTCATTAAGTTGCAGAGGGCCTCACAAGTTGCTGAGGCTGGCCACAAACCTGCAATCTTCCCGTTTCAGACCCCCAAGTACTGGGATTACAAGTGTGCACCACCACACCTGGCTAGGCCTAGGTACTTGGATCCTGAGACTCTATCACATGGTAACATCACACCTGGTGCATGGCAGACCTCCTAGGTATCACACCCCCTCTGGAACTATTTGATGACTAAGATTGAACTAAGCAGGGCACATACACAGGTGTAAGAAACAATGACCAATCAACAAATCAGAGAAAAGTACATGCCCCAGAATCCAGAGAGGCAGAGAAGTGGGACACGGCATGAGGAATCAATATCTACTCCCCACCCCCACCCCTCTCTCTCTGGGAGAAGCAAGGAAATCAGAAGACAAGACCTCACAGAATCATCCAAGCTTTGGAAAGTAGCACAAGGAGAGATGCAGGATAGCAAGATGGCAGCAGAGTCACTAAAAGAGACACCAAGGACTCAGAGAGAACAGAGATGTTGTTTGCTCCATGGTGCTGCTAATGTTTCTGCAGGGTCAGTTTCTTAACATGAGTGCAAAGTCTAACTTTAAGAAGAAAAGACTACAAGGTAAACCAAAGATATTTTCCTTTTGCCTTTTTTTTTTTCTTTTTCAAGACAGGGATCAAACCCAAGGTCTCAAGCATGCTAGGTAGGCACTCTACTGATGTGCTACACCTCCAGCCCCAAACTAGGGGGGTTGACATCTACTTAACACAGATTAAAAAAAAAAAAAGATGAAGGTGGAATCAGCATCTGTTGTCTCTGGTTTTAGGCGGGTTTCAGGAACTAGAACTGTTACTCTAGTGGAGCAGTGGAGCATTGGTTTCTAACCCAACTGGCTATGACAACCACCTAGGAAGATCATTGGAAATAGGACCCTGGGGCTGGGAGCAGGTCCAGGATTTGTGCGCATTCACATTCGTGGTACTGAAAATTAAACCCAAGGGCATTCTGCCACTGAGTTATACTTCCCGTCCAATTTTATTTTATATTTTAAAGCAGGTTTCACTGACTTGCTGAGGCTAACCTGGAACCTGTGATCCTCCTGTCTTAGTCTCCTAAGTCCTGGGATTACAGGAGTGCACCACCACACCCTGCCATTCACATTAACCCATCAATGGAGTTATCTAGTGATGCGGTCAGTTCCCTGATTCAATTTCTCCACCTCTGAACATGTCTGCACTGCCAACGCAGGCAGGAGCTTTTCTGGAGAACACTCCATGTCCAAATCCTAACAAGAAAACAGGAGGAAACTGTTTCCTTATAGAACAACACCAGAAAAACCACCCCTGAATTCAGTACACATCAGATACTCTACTCTTGAACTGATAATTATCCAGGCTATCCCTTCAACACATCTTTGCTAAACATCCACACTTTTCCTAAATGTGAAAGATATTCCATCTGTCAATCACCTCTCAGTATTTCTTTTTTTTTTTTTTGGTACTGGGAATTGAACCCAGGGGCATTCTACCTCCGAGCTACACCCCCAGCCCTATTTTTTTTTTATTCTTTTTTTTGAAACCAGGTCTCACTAAGTTGCAGAGTGCCTCACTAGGTAGCTAAGGCTGGCCACGAACCCGGATCCTCTGGTCTCAGCCTCCCAAATGCTGGGATTACAAGCATGCGCCACCACGCCCGGCTACCTCTCAGTATTTCATATGATGTTACATGGTTGAAAAATGGGTTTCATGTTTATAGCTACACAATTCACAATTGCCAAACTATGGAACCAGCCAAGATGTCCATCAACAGATGAATGGATTACAAAACCATGGGATATGTACACAATGGAATTTTACTTAGCCATAAAGAAGAGAAAAAATCATGTTATTTGCAGGGAAATGGATGCAACTGGAAAACATTATGTTAAGTGAGATTAGTCAGTCACAAAAAGTAAAAAATCATATGCTCTCCCTAATATGCAGATGCTAGGGAAAAAATGGGGAATAAGAGGAACTCTAAATGAAGAAACCTTAGATGAGCAAAGAAGTTGATTTAACTGAAGGTGATGGAGAGGGGGAACACCCTAATGCACATGATGTACTTTCACAAACATATCAAAGTCAATCACTAAACTGAACCTGAGAAGGACGGAGGGCAAGGGAGTGAGGCAGGAATTGGGGAAGGGTTAAATGAGAAATATGTGCATGTATGCCTTTACCAGCTTGTACCTAAAAAGATGTATGATTACAATGAACCAATTAAAAATAATAAATAAATAGAAAATTGAGTTTCAATATATCCCCTTCCCATTTGTATCCATCCCATTTTAACTCATCAAAAAGTAATTACCAAAGAGTGACAATGAAAAGTAATTGTTTGGCTGGACACTCTCCGATTGGCTGAAACATCTCCGATTCAGAAAAAGTCCCAGCCCCTCTTAAAAAGAAAAATTCCTCATAGATTGTTGAATAATCAGAGCTAACAATTGATGTTTACAATGTTTCAGGCATTTCTGTTTGCTATACAAGAACTCGTGTATTCATCAAAACAACCCTATGAGAGAGATGCTATTTTCATAACCATTCCACAGATAAGGAAATTTGGAGAGGCTAAGCAACTTTCCCAAGTGACTTCATTAGTAGCTGGGATCCCACCCTGGTCAATCAGGCTTTGGGCCTGAGCACCCTATCTTTCCTCTAGGAATATGTGTATTGATGTCCCGGAGGGTCTGGTGGGGCTTCTTCAAGAGAGGTCACAGAAGTCACAGTATAGCAGTCAGGCTCTGAGTTCCAGATGACCATTTGGTGTGATTCTGGCCTTCCTACCAGTCTCTCCAGAAAAGTGGTGCTTGGCTTAATGCTACAATTTAGTTCCCGTTGATCAATATATCAACTCACTGACTTCTTTTTTTGACACTTACCTCTCCTCTTGTAATCATTCTAATCAAATTTACCCTGACAGCATTATTTTAGTGTTAAAGGTGCCAAAAAATTAGTTGATGATATCTAAAGGCCCTTGCCCCACCAATCCCTGTGCTACTCCATTCCCCACCAGTTCGGGTACTTGCATTACAAAGAAAGTTTCTTCAGGCTATTTGGCAAACCTGTTTTAGAAGTGCCAATAAATGAGCCACCTTTTTATAGCTCTTTCCTATGAAAAAGGAAAACAAGGTCCCAAATAACACTGAACCACACAGGGCACCAAACCCATCCTTTTTTGAGCTCACTTCCTGGAAGCCAGATACACAAACTGTGTTGTTCTTTTATATCTCATTACCCAATTTTAGAATTCTTTTCAGAAAACAAAATAAGAGCATTCTACTGAGTTTCCGTGATGATTCTTTGCTTTTCTTTCTGGAACATTTTTAGTATGCAGAATAAAATGTGTTAGAGCTCTCTGACAAATTTGAACACCCATAGGATAAACTCAGCATCCCTTCTCACAATCATTAACCACAAAATTACATTTTAAAAATGTTGTTGCCTGGTGCAGTGGCTCACACCTGTAATCCCAGTGTGTAATCAGGAGGCTGAGGCAGGAGGATCACAAGTTTGTGGCTAGTCTGGACAATTTAGCAAGACCTTATCTCAAAATAAAAAACAAAAAGAGCTGTGGATGTAACTCAGTGTTAGAACACCCTGAATTCAATCCCGAATACTAGGGGGGTAAATGTTGCCACAGACATTTAAGGAAACCCTTGATAATAATCTCTGCACCACTAAAAAATATCAGGAACAATATCTGAATTATCAATTTAATCTATACAAGATGTTCAGATAGCAAATAGTTTCAATATAAAAATGACTTTATATAAGAGAGGACTCACTTGTTCACATTAATTTCTTAGCAAAGAAGTCTAAACTGAAACGGTGGACTAGAAACAGATGTTCCATCCATATATGCAGATAAGAATTCCTCACTTGCCTGCTTATCACTAGCAGATGAAGGAAGTGAATTCATTAAGGAAACAAAGCCTTCCCAAGTGGAGCAGGGCCAGGTCACAGCTCAGAGCACAGATGAATTCTCCCACTTTCAAAAGGACAAAGGGAAGTTCAATGCATTGAGAAACTAAATACATGATTTGAAAATAACATACCAGAGGTAGAGCTACTCCAACTTCTGCATCTGAAGAGGTGTCCCATTCTACCTGCTATAGACCACTGACACCAAGAAGTGAGGCTTTGCATGCCTTATTCTAAATTCCTAGGTTTCCTACTCATTTGTTAAAGTTCCATCACATCCTCACACTTATAAAGTTAAGGGAAAATCCTAGGTTTGGCCAACTTCGTGTTGTTCCTAGTGGAAACAGACTTTGAAGACAAGTCGGCACTTATGGAATAATCAGGGAAAAGAGTGCCAAACTCAACCCATCAACAATTGTGCCCAGCACCTGCTCCCTGCACATCTGAAATGCAAAACCCAGCTTGCTCCTCCAGCTCTGCCTCCTCTCTCAGCAAATGCCATTACTGGGTGCCCATTGGCCAGACCAAACACTGTGCCATCTTAACACCTGCTCTCCCATTCCCCACTTTCACTTATTTAAAATGCATTGCATGCCGAGCATCCCCAGATGACCAAGAGAGCAGCACTTCAGAAAGGACGCGCTCAGTCCACTCCACACTCTCTCACCTCATCCACTGCTCCACCCCAGTGCTCCACTAGAATGGCTCCAGCCTAGATCTCTAATAAGTTCTGCAGCCACAAGAATTGGTCAATTTTTTTGGCAGTAGTGGGGATTGAACCCAGGGGCATTCTACCTCTGAGCTACACCTCTAGTCCTATTTTATTTTTATTCTTTATTTTGAAACAGGGTCTCACTAAGTTCTAGAGAGCCTCACTAAGTAGCTGAGGCTGGCTGCTAACCCAGATTCTCCTGTCTCGGCCTCCCAAGTACTGGGATTACAAATGTGCACCACCACACCTGGCTAATTGGTCACTTTTCAGTTCACTATTTGTCTTCTTGGCAGCAATTGGCAATTGTGTTCAGCCCTTCCTTCTGGAAAACTTCTCCTGCCTTAGTTTCTGAGACTTTTAGTTGTCTCTGGCATTTAACAACTAGTTCTCCAAAAGTTCATGGTTTTGATGGTGGTGGTGGGGGGGGGGGAGTGATGGTGTGTGTGTGCATTTGTCCAAATCAGGATCTCACTATGTTGCCCAGGTTGACCTGGAACTTGAGATCCTGAGGATTATAGGCTTATGTCACCACACTCAGCCACTTTTTTTGGAGGGGTACTAGGGATTGAACTAAGGGGCATCCCACCTCAAAGCCCCTTTTACTTTTTTTTTTAAACAGGGTCTCCCTAAATTGCTAAGGGTCTTGCTAAGTTACTAAGGGTAGTTTCAAACCTGTGATCCTCCTGTCTCAGTTTCCCAAGTACTGGGCTCACAGGCAAGTGCCACCATGCCAGGTTATACTCTGCCACTGTAGGTTCACACCTCTGTAGGTTCCTCTTCTACTTGTCTTTCAAATGGTGTAGTTCTTGTGGTTTCTTTTACTTTTTGCATATTCCTTGGTCTATTTCATCTACTATCATAAACTCAAGAGTCAGGTGTATGGTAATGATCTACAATCCTCTGTTTCTAGGCTAGCTACCTCTACTGAATATCAGATTCCTAACCATAACCTAACGGACAATTCTATGTGGTGGTTCCATGAGTGTCTCAAACTTACCTAAAATGAAAGTCTTACCTTTCTCATGGAAATTTCTCCTTTTCTAGTATCAGTGAGAAGTACCACCCTCCACTCTGGTTCTGCCAGAAACCTGGGAGCCATTTCTGAACCACAGCGCCCCTCCTCCTATATCTAAACACCTTAATTCTGTTGATTTTAACTCCTAAATATCTCTGAATTGAAACGTTTTTTCTCCAGCTCCACTTGAACTGCCATCATAACCCACCTGCATTACTTTCTGTCTCTCAAGTTTCCCTGTCTCCAGTCTTGTCTTCAGATTTTGTCATGGTTTGATTTTTGAATGTCTCTCTAAATCTCACTGAGACAAAGAAGCCATATGGAGGTAGGGCTTGGTTTGCTGATGGGTCCCTGGTGGTGTGGCCTTGGAAATTATACATAGCCCCTCCTTCCCTTCACTGCTGTCTCCACTCCTGCCTCCTTGCTGTTGGAGCAGGGCCATTCTGCTATTCTCCCTCTGCTCCCTGTGCCATGCCGAGCTCTGCAGATTTCACCTGACCTAACGTAGACTAAACGCCTGAAATCTCCAGAACTGTGAGCACATAAATCTCCCTTCCTCTAGGCTGTGGTGGTCAGGTTTTTTGGATTACAGGAGTGAAAATGTTGACGTGGCACAGTATCCCTCCTCCTTTCCATGACAGCCCTACAATTGTCAACCATAGCCAAGCACCACAATCACCTGCAGAACTTTAAATATGTGCACATACACCATTCCTCCGGTGCCCTGGGATGTTGGTCCAGACCCCCACAGATACCAAACCCACAGGTGTCCAAGACCCTTATACAACATTACAAAATATTTGCATATAACTTATGCACATCCCTTCACATACTTTAAGTCATCTCTAGCTTATTTATAATATCTAATACATATATAAATGCTATGTAAATAGCTGCTATATTATATCGTTTGAGGAATAAAAGCAAGGGAAAAAGTCTGCACATGTTCGGTATAGATGCTTTTTTCAAATTTTTAATCTGCACTTATTGAGTCCACGGATATGGAACCCAGAAATACAGAACCCAGAAAAATGAAGGACATATACATAAACATGTCTGAATCATACCCTCAGCTATGGTGATTCAAGAGCCTTGAAGTAGGGCTCAGGTATCTGTATTAAAAGGTCTAAAAGCAGTTCTTATTTACAGCCAGAATTAAAAGTCAGTGAGAGTGATTTTTCCCAACACAGCTCTGCTCATAGCTTATCAGGCCCTTCATTTCAGCTATGCTGAAATGTCTTTTCCTTAAATGTCCTATTTTAGCCGGGTATGGTGGCGCACACTTGAAATCCCAGTACTTGGGAGGCTGAGACAGGAGGATCCAGGTTCGCGACCAGCCTCAGCTACTTAGTGAGGCCCTCCACAACTTAGTGAGACCCTGTCTCAAAAAATAAAGAATGCAAAATAGGGCTGGGGGTGTAGCTTGGAGGTAGAATGCCCCTGGGTTCTACCCCCAGTACTGTTAAAAAAAAAAAAAATGTCCTATGTTTTCTCTCAATCCAGGGCCATATGACCCACAATTCCCTGGCTTTAACTCCTCCCACACCACATCCTGTCCCTTTGTCATGTACTTCCTCCAAGAGACTGTCACTGGCTTCCTCCCATCCAGGAGTAAGTGTTGCCCAGTATGTTCCCATCCCCTTTTTTACTTCCCCTGTCACAATATTCAATAATTGCCTGTTTTATCAGTGTTACACCCCATTAGACCACAAGCTTTAAGAAAGTAAAGACTGTATATCTAATTCACGGTTGTATCCCAAGCACCTACCGCCAAGCCAAACAAAGAGCATTAGGTACCTAACAAGTGGATTAGCAGCTGGCGATGGAGAAGGCACAGACTTACAACTGATCATTTTAAAAGATGCAGAGTTCATTGGTAAAAAGAGTAACACAGTTCTATGATTTAAAAAAATAACAATGGTAAGAGACACATACTACTGTTTGAGACATGAAGGACTTCACCAAATACAACACTGGCTGTTAAGCTGAGTATGGAAGTCTGAGTAGAGAATCACTGGAGAAGGGACATTTCAGATACAGGAAACCAAGTGGGCAGAGGCAGCAATAGGTAGATCGCTGAGTTGGATCCATTCTACACCCACGGGTGTCTGGCAGCCGTCCTCTCTTCATATCTGAACCCTGCTCCTAATTCAGGGCTTCTGCACAAATCAGCTGAACTACTGCAGAACCTGCCCTCCTGTCTCTAGTTCTTCCCCACTACTGCTGCCTAAAGTACAGATTGGCAAACCTGTTCCCTCTGCTATAAATAGATAAAACATAAATTTAACTTTCAACAGTGCCCCTACACCATGGCCACACTTTGTACCAAGGCACATAAAATCTCCATGGATACAGCCCCAACCTAGCCTTTCAGCCTCGTCTCAACCGCGCACCCGCCCAATCTACATACAAACCCACTCACCGTGCTCCCAGAGCCCTGGACTCCCTGCCACTGTCCAGTTCTACCTCCCATTCTCATATCTCTATAGTTTTACTCGTTGGTTTAGCTGTCTATTCCACAACAATGCTATGCAACAACCACAGACCTCAATGGCAAACAACACAACACATATACATGCATCACTCATGTGTATGGGGTCAGCAACAAGACTGTGCTGCCGATCTTGGCTGGACACACTCACAAGGCTAAGACAGTGCTCCCCAACCAGGGGCAGCTCTGCCCCCAAGGAGCACTTGGTAATGAAGACCAATTAGTTTTGGTTGTCATAATAGAGGGGGGAGGGTACTACCAATATGTAGTGGGTAGAGGTGACATCCTAAAATAGACAGACCCCACACACACAACCAACAAAGAAGTACCCAGCCCATGATGACAATAGTGCTGCTGTTCAGAACCACTTTTAGAGGCATTGGCTGGCTCTTAGCTGATCTAGAATGGCCACAGCTGGGACACCTGGGACAGCTTGGCCCTGTCCATGGTCTCATCCTCCAGCACCTGTCTGGGGCATCTTGTGGCTGTTGTGCTCTTTAGTGAGAAGAACAGACGTCACTCAATTAAGATTCCCCTAAAACAAACAAATAAAAAGCTGTTGTCTAGTGTGCTCAGATATCTGGAATCTCATACTGGTCATTACAGTCCACCATGAAATACGGGTTATTTTGTTCCATCATATGATCCAGGAATGATGTTGTTGGCAGAAAATATAAGGATATTCCCCGGATACACATTCCTTTCTACACCCCCACAGAAATAATAATTAAGATGAGCTTCAAGCCGTACATCTGCCAATATCGCCCTGTGCAACTTCTTGCTTGTTCTGTCATCCGCTGGAGTCCCCACCCTGGCTGCACACTGGAATCACTTGTGGGGACTTTTATCCAACAACAGTACCCAGGCTCTGATCCAGATCATTCTCAATCAAAAGCTCCCAAGTGATCCTAGCACACGGTGTGAGTTGAGAACCGCTGAACTGGGGCTCTGCTAGCAGGGAGGAAGAAATTATTACTGAATGCCTGTTTGAAAAATAAAACTCGAGGAGATCTCAAAACTCGAAAGATGCTATGTGTACAAAACGTTCTAGAACTAAGCAAATTTTTGAGTAACGTGAGTTTAGGTATAAATAGTGCATATTACCAATGACCACCAATAGAGGTGGGATTCCAGAATAGGGGCCTTTTTATTCCTATGTTGCTTCTTGTTGTTGTTTACGATTTTTTGTTTTTTGAGATAAAGTCTTGCTGTATTGTTCAGGCTGGCTTCAAACTCACAATCCTCCTGCCTCAGCCTCCTCAAATAGCTGGGATTACAGGATTGTGCCACCATGTCCAGGTATTATTTATGACTTTACAAATAAACAACTAGTCCATTTTGGAAAATATATCTGGACAGAACATTTTCCACTTACCATTTATCCAAATAGATTAGATTAGGGCAAATTAGTAGATATGAGAATACTTAATATTGCATCCCTTATATTTAGGCATCCCTTACATATATAACACAAGCAGTTATAGTTAAATTAAATAAAAAATTAAAATTAAATAAAATCCCTCATATAAAAATGATATATAAAATATCCCTTATATATAAATTATGAGCAGTTACAATTAAAATTGTTTATTGATTTTATAGCCATTTACAGTGATTTTTAAATATGTCCCACAAAATCCTTGATACTCTTTTCAAAAAGTGGAGGCTAACTCCTGTCCCTGGGAGGTGGGTTGTAGCATTCTTTTCTAAAGAAAAGAATGTGGCAGATATGGGGGCCTGTGATGTCTGAGGCTGGGTCATAAAAGGACTGCAGGCATTCTCTTTGCTCTCTCATATCACTTGCTCTAGGGAAGCCAGCTGCCATGTTGTAAGAACGCACAAGCAGCCCTATGGAGAAGCCTCGCTGGCAAGGATCCAAGGCCTCCTGCCGGGAACCACGTAGGTGCGCCATCTTAGAAGACGATCCTCCAGCCCCCATCATGCCTTCAGATTCTGCAGCCCCAACCAACATCTTCTTTGCAATCTCAAGAGAGACACCGAACCAGACCATCTAGCAAATCGTCCCCAAATTCCTGATTCACAGATGCTGAAATATGGGTTGAGCATATTAATTAATCCAGAATTCTGAAATCCAAAATGCTCCAAAATCCAAAACTTGTTAAGCACCATCCTGGTACCAGAAGTGGAAGATCTCACACCTGGCTTCACGCTGCTGGCCACAGTCAAAGCACAGGCACAGTAAAAATACCATATATAATTACCTCAGTCTATGTGTGTAAAGTGAGTATGAGACATAAGTAAATTTCATGTTTAGGCTTGGGTCTCATCCCCAAGAAATCTCATTATATATTACACAAAAAATTCCAAATTAAAAAATAAAGTTAGAAATCCATAACATTCATGGTCCCAAGTATTTTGGAGAAGGGATACTCAACCTGTAATAAATATTGGTTGCTTTAAGATGTTATATGTTGGGGTAGTATGTAATAGATAATTAATGCACCATCACAAAACATTTAAGTTTTCTTGCCAAATATGTCTCTTCTCCTATTTATATCTACTCTAGATTCCCTTTCTTTAGGTATCCATCATTCCTTTTCACTCTTCTATAATCACTGTCACTCCCTCCACTCCCTCTCAAAGCCTTCTAAAATGTACGGATCTCTCCCATCCTTAAATACACAACATATCTCATTGCAATCTTCTGTTCCTCCCTTCCTGCCATTGACTGACATTTCCCTTCCTCTGAGTCGTGCACCATGAAACAATCTACACTCCCTCGTTCAGCTTCTGTACCTCCCACCAAGCTTTAAACTATGGCAGCAGCTGCCATAATTAGAAGCAGTTCCAGTAACTGAACAGGGAGCACTGTCCTCCCAACTCCTCCAGCCAGGGACCTTGCTTCTGACGCCCTTGCTTCATATCCCCCAGGCCCCTCAAATTCACATTCAAACTTGGACATATCCTCTTTCTCCTCACATTACTCCTCTCCTTATGATCCCTATCTTGGAAAATCATACTACCCGAGGCAGAAATTTGGGGAGCGCCGTCAATCTCTCGACTTCTCTCACCTCCTACATCCATTCAGCCACTCAACTGCATCAATTTTTTCATCTGTAACACCTCTCCTATTCATCACAACAACCCTTGGTCTCCCCACCTCAGTACTGACCACCATAACTATTCCCTATCCTACCACCAAGGTCCTAGTCCCAAAACATAATTCTTATTTCCTTACTTCTAAGTTACGCCCCATTGCTTAAGGTAAAAACCTAAACTCCATTAAACAATACCAACCACAGTTAACTTCTGTTGAGTACTTGACCATATGCCACTTTATAAGAACCGTATGTGTATCATTTATTTAATCAGGCTGGAGGTGTAGCTTAGTGGTAGAGCACTTGCTGAGCATGGACAAGGCCCTAGGTTAGATCCCCAGCACCACCAAAAAAGTTTAAAAAAAAAAAATTTAACCAGGTGTGGTGACACAAGCCTTTAATCCTAGCTACTCAGGAGGCCAAAGCAGGAAGATCTCACATTTGAAGCCAGCCTGGACAACTCAGCAAAACCCTGCTTCAAGATAAAATTTGAAAAGGGCAAAGGTTGTAACTCAGTGGTAGAGCACTTACCAAGCATGCACAAAGCCCTGGGTTCAGTACTGCCAAAACATTTTTTTTTTTCATTTAATCCTCACTACAATTCATAAATTAGTTCTGAAAATACCTCACCACTTTACAGATGATACCTCACCACTTTACAGATGATGAAGTAAAACAGCACAGCTCTCTTATTTATGGGTTTTGTTGTTGTGTTGTTGTTGTTTTGTTTTGTTCTGTTTTTGCAGTACTAGGGATTGAACCCAGGAGCATTCTACCTCCAAGCTACACCCCCAGCCCTATTTTTTATTCTTTATTTTGAAAAAGGGTCTCACTAATTTGTGGAGGACCTCACTCAGTAGCTGAGGCTGGTCGTGAACCCGGATCCTCTGGTCTCAGCCTCCCAAGTACTGGGATTACAAGCGTGCACCACCATGCCCGGCTTATTTATGTTTTTTAAATTTAATGTAATTTAATTAATTGTTCCCAGCACCACACCCTCAGGCACAGCACACGAGGCTTTCACTGATGTGACCCAGTGTGTGTCCCAGCAGCCCTCTCCACTCCCTGCTCCAACGCTGCTGCTTCCCGACACACCTGCCCCGCATACCCCGCACCCCATACCTCTGCTCCAGCCACTCAGCCCTGGAAGGCCTTTCTTTTCTTTTCTTTCTTTTTGTGTACTGGAGATTGAACCCACAGGCATTCTACCTCTGAGCTACACCCCCAGACCTTCTTTTAATTTTGAAGCAGGACCTCATTAAGTTGCTGACAGTCTTGCTCAATTGCTGAGGCCAGCCTCAAACCTGCTATCCTCCTATCTCAGCCTCCCAAGTACTGGGTTTACAGGCATGCACCACCACAACTGGCTCCTGGAGGGCTTTTATCCAGTCTCCCTCCCACATCTCTCTCCTACCCTCCCCACCCAACCAATGGTCAATACTGGCTCATTTTTCAAGACTCAAGGAACTCAATGTCCACATCCTAAGATTCTGACCCCTGCCCAGGGAGCACGGTCATGCCTTCCTTTGTGGCCTCAAGGCACCCTAAACACTTTGTACTAGATTGGAGTGTTGCTGGAATGTTCACTGCCCTCCCCTATGACCGGAACCTGAATGTCTCTCCCTGCCCCACTGGCTTTGGACTTGGCCGCACCGCCTGCTTGGACAGTGGACTGTGAGGAGACCTTTCGCAGCTCAGTTCCACGTGGTTCTGGCTGGGCTCTGGTGCACCTGTCACTCATCTGCCCTCAACAGAACACAGCCCCAGGTTGCCTCTGACCCTAGGAAAAGAGAGACACATGAAGCCACCTTGATCCAACCCACAGCCTGGAGCCAAGTGCGGCCAACCCAGAGCCGGAAAGGAGCCGCTTGCTGCAGCTGACCCTTCAAATAAAATATACGACTGCCACCTGTCACCACAGTTTCTGGTGGACTGTGACACTGTGTTCTTGTATCAAGAACTGTCTAAACTATACCTAGAAGTCTTAATGGCATGTCTTTTTACATATCTTGAGATCTGAGAATAGTGCTTAGAACATTAAGAGCTCTTAGCAGATTTTTAGCAGATATTAATTCATATATCATCAAACTCACCTGTTTAAAGTTTATAATTCGATTTCTTTTAGTATTTTCACTTAAGTACTATGACTAGGCAACCAGCATCACTCTCCTACAACATTTCCACCACCCCAAAAAGAAACCCATAGCCATTAGCAGTCTCTTAGTAGATTTTTATAAATAATAACTTGAATGAAAGTGAAAGAAATTCTTAGAATTCCAAACTAGCATGAGGATAGAAGCCCTGAAAAAGAACTTTTTCCAGAAATATGTCTTCCCTAAGGTATTTTAAGTTCATTTTATCTTTCGAATAAGTTGTATCTGTATTTCCCACTTATTTTAACTATAAATGTTTAATATTCTTCTTAATTGCTATGGCAAGGCAAAGGCCATCTGGGGATTTAATTTTCAGTCTACAGATCACAGCAAGATGATTAAATTAAAAGCCACAAAGTATTAGGGAGGGGAAAATCTCATATAGTTCAAAGCTATCAGTAACTGCAGAAAGCAGGACATAGAATCCGCTTTTGCACTTAAAAAAAAAAAAAAAAAACAAACCTCTTGGTCCAATGCCAAACACTAAAATCACAAAATTCTAATAATAAAGACCAGAGCCTCAAAAATTATCAAATAGACACTTTAAAACTATAAATGGCAAAGGATAGCAGGGAAAGAAAATTCTTAATGGATATCCTGACACCATACCTAATCACTGTTCATTTTTTAAGATAACTATTTTAAAAACTATAAAGAAAATCTCATTTCATTGCCTTAACCAAAAAGAGAAAGAGAGAGGTCTTATTTCAGAAAGTAACGCCATAAAGAGATACTTTGGGGGAAGGGGCAGTTTATTAAATGTTAAATAATGGGATACATAAGAAATTCAGTCCAAGGGTAAAATGTTCTAATCTAAAAAAAAAAAAATACACATTTTTAAAAGGCATTTCTGAATTTATTTTGCTATGCTATATGAAACTATTTTGCCAAACCTAAGAAACCTAAAAAAAACATTCTAATTATCATCACTATTTCCCTAAAAAAAAAAAAGTACAATTGTGAGCAAGGACTGGCAAAGTAGTCAGGAAGCTTCCAAGTATCTCCTCTCCACCTAAGCTGTCCAACCAGTTTTTATTTTTTACTTTCCTCTTCCCGTATTCACTCTGTGGAAGACCCAGCTGCGCTGTGCCAATCTGGGTCACTCAACACAGAGGATCAGTGGGCGACAGCCGCTGCGTCCACTTTTAGAAGGGCCGCATGCCTGGGCAGTGCTGGGGCCAGAGCTGCACATTCTCTCTCTGCACTCGACTGTCCAGCCAACAGCAACCGCCTGCTTTTGCTAGCCCCGGGCCTCAGGCTCCAAGTACCCCCTTAACTTGAAATCGCATGGGCAAAGCAAATCAGGCCCTGGCACTGGAAAGATAACACTTATCTCAAACATATTTTGTTTGTTTGTTTGTTGTAGTACTGGGGATTGAACCCAGGAGCATTCTACCACCAAGCTACATCCAACCCATTTTATTTTTTTATTTTGAAAAAAGATCTCGCTAAGTTGCTGAGGCTGGCAGGGAACCTACAAGCCTCCTGTCTCAGTCTCCCAAGTACTGGGATTACAGGCTTGCGTCACTATGCCCAACTTCAAACATGTTTTCTTTTTTTTTTTTTTTTTTTTTTTTTTTGCGGTACTGGGGATTGAACTCAGGGGCATTCTACCTCCGAGCTATACCCCCAGCCCTATTTTTTATTCTTTATTTTGAAACCGAGTCTCACTAAGTTGCGGAGTGCCTCACTAGGTAGCTGAGGCTGGCCGCGAACCCGGATCCTCCGGTCTCAGCCTCCCGAATGC